>NW_012194989.1:60189-113023 GCF_000504015.1 Erythranthe guttata | reverse complement strand
GCGGTCGGGAATTTTGCTTTCTTGATTTGCTCGTGAGATAGTTAGTCGCTTTCATGAAATCTATGTTGATGACTCTATAAAGCATCACTTGCAACGGGGAGTTATCGTCGCACGATTCCTAGTTAATGGACTATGAATTAGTATACCTGGTTGAATGGAAGTGTATGTAGAAGTAGAACCCTAATGAAATCCATCATTGAAGATGATCCCTCAACTAATGTTAATAGGGTAAATTACAGCCATCCCCATGAGGTAAGGTCAAATTACGAAAAAACCCCTTATGTTTGGGTGAGGGCAACCACCCCTTAACTATGAATCTTCTTAAACGTCCACCATTATGGTGTCAGATTCAACACAATCTTTTAGATTCCTATTCTCTAGTTTGTACTCGTTTTGTGCAAAAATACATTTTGTGCAAAAATACAGTTTTTGTACAAGCCAAGAAATACATTTTATGATCTTTCAAAATGTGGAGTTCGAATGGGGTAAAACGGGTACAAACTGGAGAATATTCCACATAATCTAGAAGATTTATTTGACAGTGGAAGGTGGACGCGTAAGAAGATTCATAATTCAGGGGTGGTTGTATTTACTCAAACAGGAGGGTTTTTTTTGTAGTTTGACCTTAACTCGGAGGTGGCAGTAATATAACCATGTTAATATGACACCTAAAAATAACTATAGTTGTTACTTAGGTATTATACTTGGCCATCGCCTGAACTATGCCACATGATTTTCAGCCTTAGGCATTTACCTCGGCACTTGCAAATTAGATATTCAGCCCGAACAATAGTCGGGCAGACATTATCTGGAAATATTTTCTGTTTGCGACATGTTTTTTTCATGGGAAGAATTTTGATCCTCTCGTTTGCGATTCTTGTTAGAATTTTTCTCTTTATGTAAGGTGTTTGTGCATATTTTGTTAGTGATGGCTGCCTCACTATTAGCTGATGACTGATTAAATTAAGGTGGCAGACTAAGCAGACTGAGTTTTCTGTACGAGACGGAGTCAAAGGAATATACCGAGTAGACGTTGATATTCCATCTCCCGACTGGGCCCACATTGCCGATTTCTACAATGTTCTCGTCTTCAACACTGGTCACTGGTGATTCTTCATTCTTTTTCTCTCTCTTTTTTTTAGGTATTAATGATTTAAAGATTAATAATGCTTACCATTCGTACGTATTTTCTCTGCTTGTTTTTCATTATAGGTGGGGCTACGACAAATTCCCGAAAGAGAGTCCTCTCGTATTCTTCAAGAATGGAGAGCCAATACATCCTTCTCCGAATATGTTTGAAGGGTTCAAAATTGTTGTTGAAAATATGGTTTCCCACATTGAGAAATCATTCCCCAAAAACGTGCTCAAATTGTGGCGGCTTCAATCGCCGAGGCACTTTCATGGTGGAGATTGGAATCAAAACGGAACTTGCTTGTTCGATGACCCTCTTGAACAATTTCAGGTAAAAAAAAAGGAAAACTATAAAACGGGTCCCACTAGTTTCTCGTTCATCGTTTTCCTTAGCAAAATAAATTTGGTACGTGAATAAGATTCGAAATACTACTAAGTTAGTCGTTGTTTTTCAAATTCAATCACTCACACGCATACATAGTACTCCGTCCTTCCCATATTACTTGTCGTCTTGGGCTAATATTCATGGATTCTAGGTAAAAATCTAAATAAAATGACTAAAATACCCCCTCGTAATTTTTTTCACTATTGATTCTCTCTCGATGAATTAAAAGTAGTAAGTAGGAGAGAGTAATTTCTAATTTATTGATGGTAACAATACTATATGATATGATATTCTCTGTGGAAGATTAATAAATGGTGATATGCATGTGCAGCTTGATTTATGGTTTGATCCGAGTAATAACGGAGTGAACAAAGAAGCTAGAAAATTGAATCGTGTAATTGAGGAGTCACTGAAAGGAACGAGTATCAGAAAACTCGATCTGAGTCATCTAAGCGAGTTCAGAGCCGATGCACATCCAGCTATTTGGTTAGGGAAGAAGGATGCAGTGGTTGTGTGGGGCCAGGACTGCATGCACTGGTGCCTGCCAGGTGTCCCCGATACGTGGGTCGATATCTTAGCGCAATTTATCAGCTACACCTTTCGAAACTAGTTTTTTTTTTCCAAGAAATAGAATTACATATTTAGAGTTGTGATGTTTTATTTGTTTTTGGGTGCAAAAGTGAGGGAGATGGAATTCGACTTGTTAGTGATGAGCTAGTGAGTTTCTTGAGAGATTTAGGGTTACAAAATTTGTCGGGCGATTAGTTGTTCGTTCTAATGTTGTCGGAACTTGTAGGTTTGATGCTCTATAGTTGTGAGTGAAAAGGCACCATTGTGAAGTTTTTGATTTGTAATGAGATTGTGTGTTGTTCTTCTGCACTTTCTTTGAATTAATGTTGTTTAGAGTACATGTTAGGGTAAATTGCGGCCACCTCCTTGAGGAAAGGTCGAATTATGAAGAAAAAAACCCCTCGTGTTTCGGTAATTACAATCATCCATCAACTATGAATCTTCTTACACATCAACCCTCATGGTGTCAAATTCAATATGATGTTCTAGATTCCGTTGAATGTTCTCTAGTTTGAACTCGTTTTGTGCAAAAATCCAGTTTTTGATGTACCACGATCTGATATTTATAAGTCAAGAGACACATCCCGTGATCATCTTTTTCAAAATATGGAGTTCAAATGAGACAAAACGGGTACAAACTTGAGAGTATTCCATATAATCTAGAAGATCTCACGAAATTTGACACCGCGAGGGTGACATTGTAAGAAGATTCATAGTTGGGGTGGCGATTATAATTACCTAAACAAGAGGTGAGTTTTCGTAATTTGACATTATCTCAGGAGAATTAATAAGCCAATTACAATAAAACTAATTTAAATTTTTCCAGTTTTAATTAAATGCCTTAATTCTTTTTTTTTTTTCATTTTACTACCATTTTGTTCATCCTCTCACTTCTTCACCCCACTTATATAAAGCAGCACCATTTCCAACGAATTAATAACAAGCGAAAAAATCAGTGAAATGATTCCAATCAAAGCAACAGCAGCAACAATGCAAACCCTTCCCCCAAATTTCCAGAAACAACACTCATTCCCCATTTCCACCACTCTCGCGGCGAAACCGATTTGCAGCAGAAGAACACTCAAAATCAAAATCAAAATCAAAATCAAATGCAGCAAAGAAAAGGAGGAAAACCTAACCGACGAAACGCTGGCGGCGGAAATCGGCGTCGAGATCGAGAAATTGAAGTCCCGCGCAGTTCAGAGAGAAGAGGCGTTGAAGAAAAGCAGAGAGCTGTTGTTCGCAGAGATGTGCGGTTTCGCAGGATTGAAATCCGACGAATTGAAGAAGAAATGGCGGAGGATGAGCGATGAAGAGAGATGTGATTTGGCGAAAGGGTTTGTCGGTGGATGGAGTGCGCAGTTTCATCCATTATCGGCTAAATCTGTTAAGGAAATGGTGGAACTGCATTTGTTGGATTCTGATTCTAATTCTTCTGCTAATAATCTCTTTCCTGATTTCGCAAAATTCTTGGGATTTCCATTGAATTAGTGATTTTTATTTTTTGGCTTTTTTACTGGGATGAGATTTATGTAGGATGGAATTTTCGATTTTCGCCGATAATGTAAACCTTCCGATTATGGAACAATCTTTTACATTACAAATTCCAAAAATTCGATATTATTAATTTTTCTTTTTTTTTTGGAAATATTCAAATTTTGTTACAAATTCGGGGAATATTTGTATGGATTCTCCTAATGACGGTTGGTAAAGATTTAAAATTGGTTTTTTCCGATCAGCGGATTCCGATTACGAAAATTTCTAATTTGGGAACAAGTTTTTTGTTCCAATTTTTGAAATTTTCGGTTTTCGATGGTTCTTGGAACTTAATTGAAATTAGTTTTCCGCAATCGAAAATTTTCCGAAAGTGCTAATTCCGATCCAATCCGTTCGATTTCCATCCCTAGACAACAAATAAACACTACATGCGATAAACACACTGAACTCGGCTACCGTAGAAAAAGAATTAATGGATTTGAAAGCTTAATTTGATAAAAGGTTTGATACTGAAATTCAACGACCATTCTATTATTCTATTATTGAAGTAAACAAACCAAACAAACAAACTACTTATCACAAAAGCTGCGAATTTACAGAAAAGAAAAAAAAAAGTGAAATAAATACGTAACCTACCAAAAACCAATTCTTAGACGAAAGATAGCTTAGCTATACATCACCGAAACAATCAGAAGTGTAGCTGCTTACACTGTGCAACCGAAGCATCGAGAGGGCAATACGGGCATTTGAAGTTACGAGTGTTGCACTTCGACAGCTTATTAATCGACTGCTTGCAAAGAACATGCCCACAAGGCAACAGCATAGGCGGATTCTCCTCACTCGATTGATCCCTACTAACCGGACAGACAAATACCGAATGAAACTGAAAACTCTTACCAAGCTCGATGGGCACAGGCAACTGTTTCATCGCCTGAAAATCCTGTTTTTTCCCTGTCATAACGCTAGCCAATTTCAACAGGGTGGGCAGTCCTTCAACACCGGCAGCTACAGTGACGCTCAGAGGGTCGGTAAAAGGCTGTCCTGATAAATTACAGTACGTTTTCATGAGTTCTTCGGATAAATTTTCCCAGTGTATTGGATCGGCCATATCAGCATAGGGTGATTTATCGAGCTTTCCAAACCATAGTAAGCTTCCCATGAGTTTCTGTATCTCTTTCATATGAGAAGAAGCGAATGGAGCGAGGTGAGTTTTGATGTATTTAAGTGCTTCTGCTCTGTTTCGATTCTGAAGAATATCGACAAACTGGAGCTTGTGAAGTTTCAGCTCGATATCTGAACCAGAGTCTTTCAGTTTTTCTCGATTTGCAGAGGCCCAATCCAGAGCAGGTCCGAGATTTCTTTTAGACTTCAGAGCGTCGATTATTTGATGGATTTCTTGAAATTGAACCCTCAGAGAAATCGCTTCGGTTTCTGTAGCTTCTTTAACTAAGCAGTCTGCTACGTCGAATAAGCCCTCGCGGTAAAAATGTTGGGTTATAATTTGATTTATAATGTGGGGGTCGAAATCGGCATTTCTGTACGTCTTTGATAAGTCGGGATGTAGGATTTTCTCGAGGAGCTTTTGGTACTTTGCGAAATCTATGTTCAGCTCTCGTTGGGGCCTGTCTAAATTACTCTGTGAGTCGATAGTCTGGAGCTTGGCTTTGAGCTCGGTTATTTTCTGGTCAATGGAAATTGAGGAATCGTTGTCGTCCCACTGTATTATACTTGCCAATGCCTGTTCGATTTCACGTCCAACTTGTTCCATCCATTCGTGGGATTTTGATGAAGACACCTTTTGCTTCTTTGCAACCCTCTCGAATTTATCTTGTATAGCATTCAGCTCCATGCCTGACTAGTTTAGAAAAAACAATCATATGGTCATAACTTTCCTTTTCTAGAGGATATACGATAATCTAGATGAAAGAAAAAAACTCAGGCTTTCCTATTCTTTCTAATTAGTTAGATTAGTTACATGACTCGATGAAGCTGTTTGAATCAGTAAAAGTACCACATACCATAAGGAAGATTTCACTACTTATTAGTTATTACAACATGATTCTAAAAGAGAAACAAAAAATCAAAACAAGATCGGTGCCACATCTAGTAGTCACCTTCTGCTAATGCAGTTCAAGTATGTTGATAACGTGACATTTACAAAAAAAAAAAAAAAAAAAAAAAAAAAAAAAAAAAAAAAAAGCAGCAGAAAATCAGGTAGAGGCTATAGTTAGTAACTTGTTACAATCACATGTCGATGAAATTATTGCTTTACAGAATAACATAGATATAGAAACTCAATCCAATACTGTCCAAGCTTTTGATCTTTCATGTCTAGAAATAACCAAAACTCCCACACACATATATATGCCCACTAACTTGCAACACAGAGAGAACCTAAACGGGAAGTGAGTCGATAGGACAAAGAATTGAACCTTAAAAAAATTAAAAATTAAATCATTTTCACCCAAAACAGGCATCTGCATATAGGTTAACGGGTGAACCGAAGACTTCCAGGAACAAAAAGACATCTTCACAGAACAGATACGAAAAGTGAATCCCGGAAACAGAATATAATACTATAAGACCAATTATTCAATCATAGCCAAAAAAAACATCAAAATTCTGATATTTGAAATGCTATAAACTCAAGAAAACTCAAAAACATCAAATGGCAAATGATTTTTTTCTCCAAGAATCGTGCACTGAGAAACTGCGGCCAATAAACGTCCTTTTCTAATTTTTATGCTCTGAATATTCTCAAACATGTAAATATAAATTAATAATTGACCGTTCTCAATTTGAAAAGGAAGTTATATGCCGCTCTATAATTATGGTGACAATTTAAACGTTGTTTTATCAGCACATCTATTTGTTGCCTCGTAATTCTGGTGACAATTTAAATTCCGTTCTTTCAGCAACATCTATTTTGCTGCATTCGTTTCATTGGTTAAACTCCTACTTACATTAAATCTGAACTCCTACTTACACTAAATCAACAAAATCAAATTATCGTGGAAGCCCAGAAAATCCATTAAAAAAGGAAACTTTCATTACCTGATTCTTCTATATATATATGAATAAAAAATTCAAAAATTCAAAAAAAATCTTTAAATTAGGATCATTGAACATGCCATGAGAATTGATCTAGTAAATCCACCAATCCAAATAAACAGGACTATTTAATTAAAGTAATACTCCCAAACCCTAGCTTCCTGCATACATCATCATTTTCCTAACAATATGCATGGCTAAAAAATGAAATTAGAAAAATCAAATCGGAAAAGAATAATCATCATTCCTTCAGAAACATGAATTAAAACGAGCAATTTTATATTATCCTCATCAAAGTACTCACCGCGAAAAAAAGAAGAACACGGAAAAGCACGAATTTATGATCAAAAAAATTGGGGAAAAATTTAAACAATAAAAATAAAAAGGATTAAAAATTCATACCTGCAATCAATAGAGAGATCGGTTTCCAACTCTGAAAATATTTAGGCGAAGTAGAAGGTTGAGTGAGAAGAGGAAGAAGAAAAGCGAGAAGGGTGTGATTTGTGAATAAATCAGAGCAGGATGAAATGTTTTCGGTTTCTTGCGGTCTGACGTTGTTTCGGATGTATTTCCCAAATTGCCCCCGCTTTCCTTTCATATTTACTAGTGCATATCAATTATCACACGTGTTAAGAAATTTAATAAATATTTATGAATTTTTTTTAAATATATATACTATATAATTAATATTGACTAAATTATTTTTCCAACTAATTCTCAATAATTAATTATTCCTTTTGTTTGTAAAAAATAGTATTTGAAATAGGGTGCAAATTTAAACCGGATGGCCTATTTTAATAGGAAAACCGGATGCCATAGGATGATTGACACGTGGATAGTTTAAATAAAAATATAATTAGGATTCTAATAATTGAAAAAAAAGAAAAAGAAAAAAAGAAAAAAAAAACCCGAGCATAACTCATAACCCCTATAACCCTAATAGGATGATTGACACGTGGATAGTTTAAATAAAAATATAATTAGGATTCTAATAATTGAAAAAAAAAGAAAAAGAAAAAAAGAAAAAAAAAAACCCGAGCATAACTCATAACCCCTCTAACCCTAATTATAACAGCGTGATAAATTAGTGAAATCCGATTTAGATTTATATTAAATATCGGCTGATCCGCTAAGAATTTAATCTCTTTGAAATAATTTGTGAAAAATTGGGGAACAAAAAATGATTAATGGATTAACGAAAACTTAAAATAACAAGTAGAGGTGTTCATTCCGTACTAAAACCTTACTGAATTTCATACATTGTTTTGGTTAGGTGAATTGCAGATGACCGAAAATTTCATTACAAAAATTAAAAATAAATTAAAATTCGAATTTTTATTTATTTTGAGTAAAAAAGATAATAATATGCTTTGCGAGCTGCAAAACGAATCATCAATAAGTTCATACAAAAGAATACTAAGAATAACGAACTGTAATGTCAAATGATTTATTTATCTTTATGGAAACAAAATTGATTTGTTTCTCTCCTATAGTGAATGTAACTCTGTAAATTGAACAATCGGGACTTCGACACATCCCTTCGATGGAGGCTACATCTATACAAAATTTCACGAGGCTCGAAAGAATGTGGAAATTAGAAAGAAAAAAAAAAAACGAATTTTCGGGCATGGAGAAAGTGTCGAAAGAAAGAGTAGAATCAAGAAACTCCCTTTTGATTTTTTGCCAGCTTCTCCCGTACTTTCTGCTCCAACGCAGATATATCATTGTCGAGACTGAATATTCGATTAAGCGCGTGCATATTTTCCAATATTTCGCTCAAAGACCGTGTATCAGTCCCGTCACATCTCAAGTGCTGCATGGGACCATGAAGGAGCTTGTTCACGATTCCCATGCTGAGGTCGTGAATAGCCTTCTTCTGGTTCTTGGTGATGTCATCGCCCATCTTCGGCATACATTTTTCGAGCTCGGAAGCCCTAATCCTCTCTGCATACGCCCTAAGCTTCTTGATTGTCGGAACAGTCTCGAGAGAGTCCTTCCATGCTTCAAATTGGTTCACTTCTTCCTCGATAATCGCCTGAGCTTCCATTGCTTTCCTCAATCGATCTTCTTTATTGGCAGCCACGACTTCCTTCAAATCGTCAACGTTATAAACTTGAACATTTTCAATATCAGATACAGATGACCCCACGTTTCGAGGAACAGAAATGTCGATGAATAGCCTCTGTCCCCCTACGTGTGGGCCCACAGGGGACGGCAGCCCCTCCACTTGTTCTTTCGAAAAAATAAGATTTTTCGAAGCGGTACATGTGAAAACAACATCGGCTTCTGCAGCACATGTTAGAAGTTCCGATAGAGGCCTATATTCTATATCCACATCCTTGATTTCTGCACGAATGGAAGCTACTTTGTCCTCTGTTCTATTAGCAACAACAATCCTTTTACATCCTTTTGCAGCAAGGTGTTTGATTACGAGCTTTCCCATTTTGCCAGCTCCAACAACCAGCATTCTTGCAGTAGCATGAGAAGATTCCGGAAGTTTCATCATAGCAAGCTCTACAGCAGCCGAACTAACTGATACCGAACCAGTAGAAATACTGGTCTCGGTTCTTACACGTTTCCCAACAGTGATTGCGTGCTTGAACATGCCACAGATTTTACGGTCGAATCCAGGCACCCCTTGTCCACCTTTAACAACTTGCTTTACCTGTGAAAGAATTTGACCTTCTCCGAGAACAAGGGAATCGAGACCTGACGATACTTCAAACAGGTGCTGTGTTGCATCTTTATTAGAAAGCAAAAATCTATGCTCTTGTATCTCTGAAACTGGAACTGAACTCATCTGTAGAAAAAACTATTACAATATCAAACACCATCCATATATTACTGTTCAAAAAGGTAATTTTCAGGACAATGATTATAAATAACTAGTATACAGAACATGAAAATTGAGAATGTTATATTACCTTAGACATCCATTCGGTCACTTCTTTAATGCCGCGATGTTGAGACAGAGCCACGACATAAATTTCCATCCTGTTGCACGTACTAAGAACGGCAGCTTCCTCAATATGATTTAAAGCACAGAGTTCACTAATTACTTGAGGCCATTGTGCTTCGGGGATAGAAAGCTTCTCACGTATCTCAATGGGTGCTGTGTGGTAGTTAAGCCCAATAACCACAATACTGCTAGTTTCCTTTGTATAACCTGAATCAAAAAAATACATTTATTAATTCAATTCATACAACTTCATGATATTTTGTGCAATTAAGAGCAAGTAATTGGTAAGGAATACATATCTAAAAATTTCCCACCATCGCATACATTCAAAAGATTAGCCAACAGCGAATAATATCTGCTACCTACGAAGATTAGGAAACGAAAATCTAGTCTACGTAATCGGTTCCAAATTCTTGCAACTAGCACCAAAATCCTTATTGCCTAATCCCCAGAATTGAAAACTAAAAATTATTGCAAACCAGAAAAACAAAATAAGAAATTAAATTTGCATAATTATCATGTTAAACTTCATCAGAGCATACAGCAACACCTTTCGATTAACAAAAATTCGCAGAAAATCAGCCAGACAAAAAGAAACTTGAATACTTGACTGAATCAAATTACAGAAAAAAAAAATTGGAAACTCACGATCAGCAGCGGAGGTCTTGAGGAGCTCCAGAGCCGAAAGGCTCGACGGCTTGGATCGGATCTCGGCGGCGTTCGGAGCAACCTCACATCTAGGGTTTAATCTGATCGAGTGCGTCCCCGGCATCAAAACCTTATACCTCAAACTATTGCAAGCGAATCGATTCGCCGGTGGAAAGCAAGCAACTGAACAATAAGACGAATTACGAGTACGGAGGGCATTGCCGGAAAAATCAACTCCGGATTTAGCATCCGAATGAACAATAGAACTAGCAGATGATGATAAAGAAGTCGCGAAGCCACTCGCCGCCGCCATTGGTATCGTAGAATTGGGGTTTGGTTTTGCAGGCGAGAGAGGGGCTCCGAAGGGGCTGAGTTTTATTGGTCTGAAACCAGAGCAGGTGAGAATTCAATTGTGAGAACGAAGAAGAACAAAGGAAAAGGTTGTTTTCGGTATTTCGGTTCAACCAATTCTTTTCAACGACTAATTTATTAGGTGAATATATTTAGCGCACACTTTGACCGGTCAAATAATAAAAAAAAAAAAAAAATTGGTCTGGAAATTATGAACTGGATGTGTTTGTTTATATAATCAGTTAAATCCTTCTTAGAAAACAATTCTAATTAGTAATTAGAAAATATAAATAGCAAATTATTACCGCCTCTAAGCTAAGGTCAAATTACGAAAAATCCCCACGTGTTTGTATAATTACAAATACCCCTCAACTATGTATTATTTTATGAAAAAATCCCTTCGGTTGATAAATTTTTAGGTGAGTTCATCCAGTAAAACTGTACAGAAATTGCGGTACGTCTGAATTTCATATCGTTTTGCGTTCGGTGCAGAAAATAACCGAATTACCAAAAATTTATTAAAAAATATTACTTTTGATTTTTTGTTTTTATATATATATATATATATATATATATATATATATATATATATATATATATATATATATATATATATATATATATATATATATATATATATATATATATATATATATATATATATATATATATATATATATATATATATATATATATATATATATATATATATATATATATATATATATATATATATATATATATATATATATATATAATAAAATAAAGTTGAATATCACACCAAATTAGCGATTCGGTAATCGGCATGTACGAATTTTTTTTTAATTGATTTGATCGGTTAAATGAACACCTCTACGTAAATTTGACATTGTTAGGGTAAACATGTAAGATAATACATAGTTGAGAGATGGTTGTAATTTAGCAAATAATAAGGGTTTTTTCGAAATTATACCGTACTTTACGGGTGGCCATAATTTGTCAAATATAAATTATAATTACGTTAGTGAAATACTTAATACTTAATTAGAGAATAATAAGGAGTAATAAAGTCATGATAAGAAATTAACTAGACTTGGATTACGTTGACTTTTGGTAGGTACCACGTTACTAACTTTAACACGGACGTTAGGCCGGCACGCGCCATATTGATGACGGCGCCACCGTGTTAGACTGCTTCAAGAGTTTTTCCTCTCTTTTTTTCTTTTCTTTTTTTTAATTAATTCGTTTTTCTGACTTTTCTCGTTTTGACTTTGATTCGGTTAAGTGGTGGACTTGGTCGGCGGCGTGTGAAAGGAATAATATGTGAAGGAATGGTTTTCGTTTCTTTGACATTATTATTTAAATTGTTTTTATAACTAAAAAATTAAATTAAATTCAGTTTAAATAATTAATGTATTTATGGTCTTGAATTGGGCTTAAATTCACAATACAAATCAGACTCGATCAAATATTTAGGTTAAAATTTCGGTCCACAAATTTTTGTGAGCCCGAATACTATTAATCTCGGCCAACTTCAATTATATAATAGGGCAAATTACGGTCACCTTAAATTACGTAAATCCCATGATGTCTAAGTAATTACAATCAGTGGCGAAACTTAATAGGGGCTGGGGGCTGTTGACCCCCCAAGATTTAAAAAAAAAAAATTTTTTTAGGTATTTTGGTACTTTATTTTTTGAATATTATTTTTGGCCTCCCTAAAGTTTTAGCAAATATGTATCTTAATCCTTAATTTTTTTTGTTTCTTCTCCATATATATATATATATATATATATATATATATATATATATATATATATATATATATATATATATATATATATATATATATATATATATATATATATATATATATATATATATATATATATATATATATATATATATATATATATATATATATATATATATATATATATATATATATATATATATATATATATATATATATCATATTTAATAAAAAAATATAAAAAAAATGGTGAAAATTTGTATTATTTAAAATAAAATTTATGAATATATACTTATTTTTGATTTTTTTTATTAATAACTCTAAAAATTAATATGAGACGATGCCATAAATCCCAAAATATTAAGTATGATACATTATTAGAATAATTTGAAATAAATTTTTTTTTTTGTCATGCTTAAAATACGATAAAATTATAATATATATAACAATTTAATCAAGACATATCAATATAAACTTATTTTTGCAATATATTGTGAACCTAAATTTTTTTTCGGGGCGCTGCCCCGATCTTCAAAATTTTAGTTAGCCCCCTACATTTCATCTTGATTCTAGCCCTGATTACAATTACCCCTCAATTATGTAGATGGAGATTATATTTTCTGAATCACCTACCAAAATAAATACATAAAGTATTGATATTATTAATTTAATGTTAGGGGAAAAAACGACAATATTAAAATTAATAAAACATCGACATTTCATATATATTCTGATTACTATCCAAAAAATTAAAAATCATTTAAAAAATATATAATAATAAGTATTTCTCAAAAATTGATAAAATAAATAAGTTATAATCAATTCGGTGGAATCAAAAATTATATTAGGGCAAATTACGATCACCCCCTTGAGACAAGGTTAAGTTACGAAAAATCTCTTCTTGGTTGTGTAATTGCAGTCACCCTCCTCAACTATGTAATATCTTACACTTTCACCCTTACGTTGTCAAATTTACATATGGGTGTTCATTCGCTCGGTAAACCGACGGAACCGAACCGAACCGAACGAAAATTTGGAACATGCCGATTACCGAACCGGTAATTTGGTTCGATATTCAGTTTCAATATTAGTATTTAAACTAAGATTAATTTAAAAAAGAAAAAAAAAACAAATATTTAATTTTTTTTTAAATATTTTAATAAAAACTGAGGTTTTTTCGTAAGACAATACATAGTTGGGGGGGGGGGGTGTAATTACACAAACAAGATGATTTTTTCGTAATTTGACCTTACATCAGGGATGTGACTTGTACTTTCCCTATTATATTATAATTTCACGGAGAAAGAATATATGCAAGCCCATTTTTTTATTAATTCAAACCCACATAAAGGGGTTTATTAGTTCAAGCCCGTAAATTATTCTAATTTTATTACATCAAGACCAAAGAGGACGAATATACCCTTATCAATAAATAATACTCAAATACAAACAAACTCTATTTTTAATTTGTTCAAAACCAAAAAATAAAAAAAATAAAAAAACAAAAAGAAAAAGACAAAAAAAGAAAAGAAAAGAAAAAACTCACGACTGCCGCCGCTAGACCACCAAGACACCGACCAGCGAGACTTCCACCGCGCCAGCGACGACCAGCGACTCATCCACCGCACCACCTCCACCACCCCACCACCACCAACAACAAGTAATTCCTTTTTACTAAACTTTTGTTTGTCAATTCAAAAACATTAATCGAGCATCGATTCTTAATAAATATGCGTTGATGAACATTAATCTATGCTTGCTTCTTGTTGTTTTGCAATGCTTTAGCCGATTTTGGAAAAAAAATTAAAATTGAAATTGGTTTTTTTTTTTTTGTGTTTTTGTTGGTTTCCCAAATCGGTTTACACAGACCGATTTTGTGCACAAAAATCGGCGTCACAATGCCGATTTTTGTTAACCAAATCGGCTACACAACGTTGATTTTACAAGTCCAAATCGACGTTGTAATGCCAATTATTTTTAATTTATTTTCTATAATTTGTGTTCTTTATTTGGTTTTGAATTTCATTAAGTGTAAATTATTATTTTTATGTTTGAGGTATTGAACTAATAAAAAAATGGGTATTCGGGCCAATTTTCACCTCTAATAACAAATTATTGTACACTGTGCTAAAATGGTAGTACCTAATTGCTGGTGGCCGTTGTAGCGCCACAGCTATTATTATCTCAATGGGAGTGAGTGATGGATGATATGATACGATACAGAATTATACACATACAGACACACTAATACACACACTGTGATCAAATGGGCTCGCAAATCCTGAAAATCTCGCCATTTGGAGCTTCTGCAACATCCATTATCAACTCCGCCACCCTCTCAACACCTCGATCAGCCCCAATAATCCACATCGGCGAAGCCCGCCGCCGTGAATCTAGAAACCCCTTTAGAATCAGTGTGTCGAGTGGGTTTTGTCGATTGTCCCTAAATCGGAGCAGTAAAAGCTTCAGAAGTGGGGTGGTGGCCATGGCGGCGGCGACTGGGTCGGCGGCGCAGAAGTCGGAGGAGGAGTGGCGTGCAATTCTGTCACCGGAGCAGTTCTATATCCTAAGGCAGAAGGGTACCGAGTAAGTTCAATTTCTTGCCCTAATTTTCGCTTATTCGATACGATTTTTATATCACATTGGGTTTATTGAAAATTCTAATAGGGTTTGTCTTTCATTTTGGTGGATTATATAGAATTGAAATTTATTTGCAATCCTCATTATTAAGTGGTGTCCTTTATCTTTGAGAAAAATTGATATTATCTCCGAAGAATGCTCAATTTCGCTTCCGAAAATTAATTACGCCGGGCGATGATCTTATTCATATGAGTTGATAGAAAAGATTTACGGTGATTGGTCGATTTCCCGTTTATCGGAAAAAAGGGATCTTAATTAATGTCAAGGAAGTGACTTTGTCGAGCTTAATGCAGTATTTTATCTCGGCTTTGGCAGCCATGCGTTTCGGTCGAGCTCGAATATCTACTAAATATTCTGTTAGATAAGTCGACCGTCGTTTGTGAATCAAAAGCTTCCGATTTTCTGTTTCAGTTGAGCTCGAATATCTACTAAATTCTGTTAGATAAGTCAACCGTCGTCTGTGAATCAAAAGCCTCCGATTTTATGTTTGGCAAACGAATAAATATTGGACGAGTTATGGCTTTAAGTAAATCTTCTTCGTCTTTATTTCCTTCATTAGGATTTCTTTTTTTAGTTAAGTCGACGACGATTTCAATATTATATTCAACAAAGGAGCCAAACGGAGAATTATTTGTTTTCTTGCTACAATATTATTTATTTTCCCCCTCGCGTGTCGAGTGACTAGGATTGTGTAGATGAAGTGCGAAGAATCGAAAATAAACTATTTAATGAAACTATATGATCAGGTATCCCGGCACCGGAGAATACAACAAGTTCAACGAAGATGGTGTATACAAATGTGCAGGATGTGGGACCCCCCTTTACAAGTCAACTACTAAATTCAACTCCGGTTGCGGTTGGCCAGCTTTCTACGAGGGTCTCCCTGGAGCAATTAATCGAACAGTTAAAAACTTTTCGTATCCATAAGCTTTTTTTTAAATATTTATATATAATATTGAGAGGTGATGGGGGGTCATGGCCCCCTGTTGGCCATTTAGCATGTTTTTTTGACACCCCCTACTGCGTGTGTTTTGATTTTGTATAGGCTGATCCGGATGGAAGCAGGATCGAGATAACGTGTGCAGCTTGTGGGGGCCACCTCGGTCATGTATTTAAAGGGGAAGGTTTTCCTACACCGACAAACGAACGCCACTGTGTTAATAGTGTGTCGCTGAAATTTACCCCGGCAAATTCGGATTCTTCGCTATGAAGGAAAATAGATGGTAAGGGTTCGTCTACGAATGTTTATGATTGTGGCTGCGTTGTATGTTGCGTAATTACGACAGTTTTATACGATTGGAATCGTATTTGTATGCATAGTTGCTTCTGTGAGTGAGGTGCATTAGTATATCTCCCTTTTGTTTACTTGATTAACTGGCTAATTAGCAAGGAAGGGTTAATTACAATCATCCCCCAGAGGTAAAGTATATTTACGAAATAACCCCTCATTTATAGATTTCTGACATTAACACCCTTTTTTGTAGGGGTGGATGTAAGAAATTTATAAAATGCAAGGAGCTGGATGTAATTTCTAAAAAAAAATGAGTTTTTTCGTAATTGCACTTTATTTAAAAAATAAATTATATAGCAATAGTTAGGCAATGAAAAAAATAAATAATAGAAAATGATATGATATCGATAAACTTTCCTTTTTCAATCCCAATTCTTTTTTTTTTTTCTTATTATTTAAATTTAATTTCGATAATTCTTTTTACTTTATTTCAGCAATGACATAATTTTTATTTATTTATTAAATTGATAAATCGTACAAAATAGTATAATAAGCTTGTAAACTCATGTCTTCGTTAAGATTTAAATCTGATGAAAAGAAAATAAAAGAGATCGAAATCGAAAGATAAGTCACGTTGAAAACAATTTTAGCTACTTCAACACTTTTAATTTAGATAATTAATAATTAAATAAATAATGCATACTTTTTAGGATAAATTACGGTCACTCGTTTGAGATAATGTCAAATTACGAAAAAATCCCTTATATTTGGGTAATTACAACTAATTATCCATCGACTATGAATCTTCTTATACTGCACCATTGCAGTATCAAATTTAGGTGGAATATTTTAGATTATGCGGAATATTTTTCAATTTGTATTCGTTTTACCTCATTCTAGCACCGCATTTTAAAACAAGATGATCGATCATAAGTTGTGCCTTGGATGTAAGTATTAGATTGTGGTGCATCAGAAAACTATTTTTCTGCACAAAACGAGTACAAGGTAGTGAACATTTCACGAAAATATAAAATTATGTTGAATCCGACACCATATGGATGAACGTGTAAGAATATTCATAATTGAGAGAATAATTATAATTACCCAAACACGAGGGCCTATTTAGTATTTTCAAACATAAAAAAAAAATAATAATAACCATATCCACACCATAAAATATGTTTGAAAAAACAGCCCCAAATATTCTGAATCACCAATCCGCCACGTCACTCTATATTATGAAAAAATCATCATCCAAAAACTTCTCTTACTCTGATCCTGTGACCGTTAATTGACAAAGTTTCTATTATATTGCAAAACGCTCCAAAAAAACTCCAATGGCGCGTGAGTGAACGAACGAATGAACGTGTGGTGGCTCTTCGTCTTCCTCATTTTTTTTTTCTCTCTACCCAGATTCTCATAACCCAAGAATCATCTTCTTCATTACAGTTACACCCTCTTATTACATGTTGTAATAACTAATTTTTTTGAAATGTTTTATGTAGTACTTTGATAAGGTACTTATGAATGTCAGTATGTTTGATGCAGTGGTCCACTGCTGCAATCCCAGAGTAAGTTTCTTTCCCTTCTGTTTTTTTTTTCCTCCCCAATTAATCAGGAAGAAAGACAAGATTTTTAATTTTTTTTTTTTTTTTTTTGCATTTATTATGTTGGATGGTAATCTTGGAATTCTTGATTACATGTTTGATGTTTGAGTCAATCTGGGTGTGAGAAATCTTGAACTATGTAGCAATTTTGTGTTGAAAGACAAGATTTTTTTTATTTTTTTATTTTTTGCATTTTTTATGTTGGATACTGGATAGTAATCTTAGAGTCCTTAGCGGAGCCAGGATTTTAAGTTCGGGAGTGCCGGATGGATTAAAGAAATTCTAGAGGGGTCCGTTAATGCTATTATACGCGATTTTTTTATATAAATTAATAGGGATTTGAGAAATGTTGGGGGGCCATGACCCCCTTGGCCCGGCTTCGCCACTGCTTCGAATTCTTGATTACATGTTTGAGTCATCAATCTTGAAATATGTAGCAAGTTTGTGTTGAATTAATTTTCTTGAAATTATCGGTTTCATGCTAGTTAAGCTGAGGATGAAGAGAATCTTGATATGTATGGTTCTTTTGACCTAATTATTTAATTTTCCCCCTTCTCTAGTGGATGATTTAATATTTCGAAATTCTTGTTTACGTGTTTGTTGAAATTACAAATGTGATTCTTGATTTCTTCAAGTGTCCTCTGCTTTTTCTAGTCCCATCGTTTGCAATCAAATAGGGTTTTCGTTCGACGTGTTACATCGACAAATTCCACATATTGCGTAGGCTTTCGGCTCGGTTTGGTTTGGTAATAATTTGGAATAATGCAGGGTTACGACGTCATTTTCCAGACGAGTTCCGCTAAAGCAGTTCCTCTGGCTGTCCACTCATCTCCACATTACCTCAACCACGTCTCCACCGTTCGATCGATTTCCACGTACCACCACAGGATAAATTACAATCCCTTGTACAGAATAAACAACGGTTTAAAGAGACGAACCCTGTCATCGCCTCACTACAACAATGCTGGTAAAGAAGGGTTTCGCTTCGTGAAACTCGGGCAGTCGAAACGAGTTCGTTTAAGGGTGCACGCATCACTCGACGTTGCTGGTGCCGTTGATGTTATCAATGATTTGGGATTGGACACTCTCACTTTCTTAGCTGTCACGGTTTTGGTCGTCCCCGGTTTCAAAATGATTAAGTCTAGTCCCGTAAGTTTTTTTTTTTTTTTTTTTACAGAGTCTTGCATTTTATTTGGTCCCACGTTGAAATTTCTTTGCACTCATGTGTAACTATGCTTCACATGCTGATTATCGAGTATTTATATTTTATATTTTATTTGATTTTTTCTTTTATATATCGGTTAATGTTTCTAATGCATGAAATACTGATTATCGAGTATTTAGATTTTATATTTTATTTGATTTTTTCTTTTATATATTGGTTAACGTTTCTAATGCATGAAATGCTGATTATCGAGTATTTAGATTTTATATTTTATTTGAATTTTTTTTATATCGGTTAACGTTTCTAATGCATGAAATGCTGATTATCGAGTATTTAGATTTTATACTTTATTTGATTTTTTTATATATCGGTTAACGTTTCTAATGCATGAAATACTGATTATCGAGTATTTAGATTTTATATTTATTTGATTTTTTTTATATATCGGTTAACGTTTCTATATATACACGAGGTGCTAATACACGTAGTTGTTTCAGATTCTAGGTTTCTTCTTCGCAGGGGTTGTGCTCAATCAACTCGGGCTTATTAGAAATATCACCGATGTTAAAGTTCTTTCCGAATGGGGAATTCTCTTCTTGGTTAGTTAAATGACGATTTTATCTCCGATTTTTTTTTTTTTTTTTTTTTTTTTTAATCGTGACGATAAAAAAATTGAATTGCAGCTATTCGAGATGGGTTTGGAGCTATCACTTGCTCGTTTGAAGGCTCTTGCGAAGTTTGCGTTCGGCCTAGGGCTAACTCAGGTATGTCTCGTCGCATGTCATTATTTAGAGCATCTTTTTTTCGATAATGCATGTAGTAATATTTTGTTTGTACGATGAAATGCATTCTTGTTTCTTGCGTTGAAGGTTTTACTGTCGACTCTGGCTTTTACGGCATTTGAGCTTCCGCCAAACGGCGCTATTGGAACACAAATATTGCAGTTTCTGTTCCACTCGAGATCCGACTTGGTGAGACAATTTTGATACGATATGTATATATATACATACACATTGCGTCTACGATATGTATAAATATACGCGCGTGTCTGTGTGTTGTGTGTGTAATATTATATTATTTGTAGGTGAACATTCGAAGCATAGACGAAGCGGTGGTAATTGGTGCTGCTCTTTCCTTGTCTTCTTCAGCCTTTGTTCTTCAGGTACTTACGATGAGAGCTTATTAGCTTCTCTATTTAATATTTTACGTCGGAGGGGTAAAACCGTAAAATCACAAGTGCGTTATTCTTACATAGAAACTGTAGCTTCTTGCAGAGAAAGGGGAACTTCCCACAAGATTCGGCTCTGCCACTCTCGGAATACTTCTATTGCAGGTTGTGTGTGTGTGTATATATATATATATTTACTATTTTGTTTATTATTACTTTTTCAATAAAGTTGAGAAATTAAAACATATTAAGATGCGGATAATAACATTTTCTCGACTGCTCGATATTTGCAGGACATTGCAGTTGTTCCACTTCTTGTGATTCTGCCGGTTTTGGAAAGTCAGGTACATATATATAAACATACTTAACATAAATAAAAATATTATAATAAAATTAAAAACCATTATTTATTTCGGTTGCTTAATCATCGTTCGGTTGAAATGTAATTAATGCATGCATGCAGAGTTTCGTTGAAGAAAGTATTTGGCCAATGCTTGCGGCAGAAAGTTTAAAAGCTTTACTTGGATTAGGTTTGCTGTCTCTTGGCGGAAAATTTATTCTCAGGCGCGTTTTCGAGGTGCATTTTACTCATTTAAAAAAAAAATAGATTGTAATATTTTCAGACATAATTTAATGATTTTTTTTTTTCTTAAATCCCAGGTTGTTGCAGACACGAGAAGTTCCGAAGCTTTTGTTGCCCTTTGCTTGCTTACTGTCGCAGGCACATCGCTCATTACACAGAAATTAGGCTTCAGTGACACGGTTCGATACATAAACACACACACACACACACACACACACACACATACATACATATACATAAATACAGTAGAACATCGATAAATTAATAACCTCGCTTAAATAATAGTTTCTCCTGGTCCCGATTCGGTCAAAACCTACTAAAATTATTAGTTCGATAATTTAATATTTCGCTAAATTAATAGAATTTTGTTAGTCCCGACTGTATTAATTTATAGAGGTTTAACTGTATATAATTTAATTTAATTTATTTTAATTTGCAGCTAGGGGCATTTCTGGCCGGTGCTATTTTAGCGGAAACGAATTTCCGCACGCAAATCGAAGCCGATATTAGGCCGTTTAGAGGCTTACTTCTTGGATTGTTTTTCGTGACAACCGGGAGTTCTATAGATATGCAGGTATTATTTAAATTTTTAATTATTATTATTAATTTTTTTTTTGTTAAATACCACTTCTTGGCGATTTATATAACACATGTTCGTTTATTTTTCTTCAATGCAGCTACTTATTCGAGAGTGGCCGAACGTATTTTCACTATTGGCCGGTTTAATTGTTATCAAGACAGCAATTATAACGGCAATAGGTCCGCGAGTTGGTTTGTCTCTTCAAGAGAGTATACGGATCGGATTTCTTCTTTCCCAAGGCGGCGAATTCGGATTCGTAGTTTTTTCTCTGGCAAATAGGTAATTAAAAAAAACAAAAAAAATTAAAAAAAAATTACGACTTTTTCGTTTTGCTTATATTATTATTTTTTATTATATAGGCTTGGAGTGCTGCCACTTGAACTGAACAAGCTTCTAATAATCGTGGTCGTTTTGTCAATGGCGTTGACTCCACTGCTTAACGACGTAGGAAGAAAGGTGGCCGATTTTGTCGGTAACAAATTTGAAGATGGGGCTGTAAGTTTATAAAATAAGCCGTTAATTTCATTTTTAAGCAATATTAATAAAAAAATGATCTCGTTTTCGAGTTAATGACTGAATTAAAAAGATGATGGTATCACGCAGAAAATTGATGAATCGGTGAACTTCGACGCTAGTGAACCTGTTGTTATAGTTGGATTCGGTCAAAAGGCTCAGGTAATATTTTTTTTTCACTTTATTAAATATAATTAATTTTAGTAAATTAGTAAAATACTACTAAGTTTTATATAATATACAAAAAAAAAGGTACTTGCCAATTTCTTGTCGACTCCGTTGGCTTCTGGAATAGACGGTGATTCGGGTTGGCCTTACGTTGCTTTCGATCTCGACCTTTCGGTCGTGAAGGTGAGTGCTCGATTAAATTCTAGTTAATTTAAAAATATTTTCTATATTTTTTTTTTTAATTTAAGACAAGTTGAATATGTTTGGACTTAATTGAATAACAGACATCTAGAAAGCTCGGTTTTCCGGTACTGTACGGTGATGGATCTCGACCGGCAGTTTTGCAATCTGCCGGTATAAACTCTCCGAAAGCTGTTATGGTTATGTATACTGGCAAGGAGAAAACACTGAATGCTGTTCAACGGATTCGTCTCGCCTTTCCTGCTGTAAATCTCTCTCTCTCTCTCTCTCTCTCTCTCTCTCTCTCTCTCTCTCTCTCTCTCTCTCTCTCTCTCTCTCTCTCTCTCTCTCTCTCTCTCTCTCTCTCTCTCTCTCTCTCTCTCTCTCTCTCTCTCTCTCTCTCTCCGAGTGGAATAAAAACATCGTCTTTTTTGTAGATTCCTATATACGCACGCGCTCAAGATATGAGGCATTTGCTGGATTTGAAGAAAGCAGGTGCAACTGACGCGATTCTTGAAAACGCAGAGGTATATATACATACAAACATATATCATCGATCACACTATCTCGAGCATTGTTGTGACATTTTTGTTAATCAAAAAAAATTATGCGCAGACGAGTTTGCAGCTAGGGTCGAAGCTATTGAAAGGGCTGGGCGTGATGTCAGACGACGTAAGCTTCCTAAGGCAGCTTCTAAGAGATTCAATGGAATCGCAAGCTCAAGAAGCATTAGGGAAAGCCGATAATCAAGGGTTGAATGTTATGAAACCAATGCAGGTAAATATTTTCTATAATTAAACGAAACCTCTCGTTTTTTTTTTCCAGGACAAAAAATCACCCTATTTGCAACCTTTGCATGTGCCTGCATGTATAAGTATAAAAAGTATTAAACGATATTTAATTAACATAACGATAAATTTTTTTTTTCAAAGGTGAGGGCTGCGGATTTAGTTGGTGTGTATCAACCGTCGGAAAACGGAAAAATTAATAATGAAGATAGCCTCGTAACTTCTGCAAGACTGGAGGCCGAAGAAGCTAGAGGTGTCTTGTACTGTGACATTGGTCCCGATGAAATTGAAAAGAAAAATCGAGTCGGTGCTGCAGTTGAAGAGCCTGGAAAGAGGGTTTGATTCTTTATCGAGCCTCGTGTTTCGTAAATTTTAATAATAATGTATTCATGGAGCATATTATGTTTTTGTAGATGAGAAAAAAAACATTCTATTCTTGTTTTTGAGCCACACTGTATATACATATATTTTTATTTATCAGCTACTATTGTTATTAATTTTTTTAATACATTATAAGTTGGTAGTTAGTCCATTGCAGAATAAATATTTAGTTTAATTTTATTAATAATTTACGGTTTGAGAGAGGAGCAAAAGATAAAATCAATTTATTAGCTTTAAGAGAGAGAAACAAAAAACTAATAGAACTCAATCCCACATCGGAAGTTTACTAGTTTTGATAACTATTTATAAACAGAAAGAAAACAATGTTGTTCGCCGAGCTTAGTCACGTGAGCTTGTAACCCATGAGGGGGCTATATTGTAATTGGATAAATGGCCGGCTTGTTTGGCCGGGTCGTAGGTGGCGGTTCACCTGCCTGCCCGGTCCAAGTGGTGAGTTGGGTCACGTGGCTCGGGCGAAGGTTCGGGCCACGTGGCTCCTATAGCGGAGGGCAACGCGCTAGGCTGGCTTTACAGAGCAGCGACTACTTCCCGCTCTCCATAGTGGAAGGATAACAGGCCCGGTTGCTTTCTCGGCCCATTAGAGGCTAAACGGGCTGGCCCAATTTGAACAATTACTTTTTTTCTTTCTTTTTTTTAAATGAATTATTTTTTACTTTATAGTTTATTTTTTTTAATTATTTTTTACTCTATAGTTTATTAATATAAAGGATTAATAAAGTTCGTGTTCAAAATAAAATATAATAATTTTACTAATTATAATCATAATATTAATATATGTTTCAGGAATAAAATTTAATACATCTATATATCGGAAAGAAAAGAGAGAATCGATTTATTATATTTTGCGGAGTTATAATTTTAACAATAGATGTCGATCCAACAAAAAAAAATAATGTACAATATGTATGAAGATAAAAAAAAAATATTGATATGCAAAACTCTTATTTGTAGACATAATCGTAAAAAGCTAAATGAAATAGTTATCTGAAATTAATTAAACAAAAAGAAATGAATAATATTTGTATATTTGTTTTTTGAGAATAAAAGTGAAACCATTTTATTAGGCAAATGATGCCAAGTGAGTTGGAAGATGATATTTTGAATAAATGCAGATATAATATAAAATAGTTAATGGATTTAAAAAAAAATGGGTGTTGGACGGAAAAAAAGAAAAGAAAAAAGAATTGATACGTAAAACTCTTATTTGTGGACATAAACATAAAAAGGTAAATGAAATTAGTTATTTAAAAATAATTCATCAAATTTTATGTGGTTTTGAAGAATACAATACAATTAAAGGTATTCAATAAATAATATGTTTATGCCATATAAGTCATACCTTATGTAATTAATTTCTCTAAATTTTGAGGATCAAAATTGTAATTATCTAAATTCGTATTGTAATTCTAATTGTCACTCTAAATTTTACAAGGTGAGAATTCAAGAAAATCATTCAATATTTTATAATAACTAATATGAATACCTAAATCACATTGATAATCTCTCATCTTAGTATTTAATCTCACTTTAATTTCTTACTACAATATTCTATTCTTATAATTATTCATAATAAACTATAAACAAATCAATAAATACTAGGAAAAAAAATATATACAATCTAATTATTTCTTAAATATTAATTAGATTTTCTTTATCAAATTAATAAATACTAGGAAAGATAATCAAGAAATGTAAAAAACATCCGATTAAAAACTACTAAAAATTATCCAAAAAACAAATCTCAACAAACTTTATCAAATCATCTTCATCTTTTTTTTATCTCCTTCAACTACTGAGTTTGAAGAAATTTAAAAAGTAAACAATCTGTGAAATAAAATCTCACCAAAGTTTAAAAAAAAAAGAAAAAGAAAAAAAAGAAAAACAAATAAGCTAAGGGAGGAGGAAGGCGTTCACACGGTGGTGGTTGGGTGGTTTTCCAACGGGTCAAATCAATTAATACACACAGTATATATAGCATTTTTTTTTTCTTTTTTCAATGGGAGACGATAAACCAGACCCAAATCCGAACCCGAACCCGAATCCGAATCCGGATCCTGTGCAGGCACAACCGGATCCTCCATCTGCATCTGCGGCTTCGAAGACAGAGAAAGAGACGGAAAAGGGGATGGCCCAATTGGCCTCCAACCCTTCTTGGTTTACTCCCAAAAGGTTTTATCTTTTTCATTTTTAATTATGTTTTTCGATTTTAATTATATTTTTCGATTTTATTGGTGAATTGTTGTTGAAATTATGTAGCAGTGGTGCGTAATGTTTGATGGGTTCTGTGCGTAATTCGTTACTGGGTAGGGTAAAAGAAGTTTTTATTAGGGTTCGTTAAGATCAATTAAAGTGCTTTGGCTCGTTAAATTTTGTGATCTATGGTCGTTTATATTTTTTAATTTCGTTAGCGATTTTCTATCGAATAACAGTTGTTGTTTGTTCTGCTTCGGGTTCTATTTGCAGGTTGCTTTGTATTTTTTGTGTGATCAACTTGATAAATTACGTTGATCGTGGAGCTATAGCGAGCAATGGCGTCAACGGGAGCCGCAAAGTTTGTCAAACGAACGGTACATGCTCGTCCGGCAGTGGGATTCAGTAAGTCCGGTAACGTATTAATCATGTTTCGAAAATTCTGTGTGTGTACTTTTGGGATAAGCTCGAATCTTGGTTGTGTACGCAGGGGTGAGTTTAACATGAGTAACTTTGAGGATGGAGTTATATCGTCTGCTTTCATGGTCGGGCTCCTTGTGGCATGTCCGATTTTTGCTTCTTCGGCCAAAAGGTAATACAATCTTTCATGCTGCGACGGTTATCGTTGGATAATGTGACATAAATGCAGAAAATGGTATTCGGGCAAATTTTGCAATTAACTATAAGTAAAGGGGCATGAAGTGCCGAGAAAATTTATCCCCGAGTGTGTAGCTTTTTATGTTTTTTTTTTTCTGCTCTACGTAGAATTATGAAGTTGATTTCTCTAGCTACTGTCGTCTAATTTCTGCGATTACACAAACTTTGCAGCGTCAATCCTTTTAGGCTTATCGGAGTTGGTTTGACCGTGTGGACCATTGCTGTTGCCTTTTGTGGGTTTTCGTTTAACTTTTGGTCCATTGCAGTTGCGCGCATGTAAGTACATTTTTCCGAACCACTCAAATTTTCTTGGAGCATTTGCTATGTTATTTTTATTTCAATATTTTGTCGAACTTTGAATTTTGTAGGCTAGTGGGTGTTGGTGAGGCTTCGTTTATAAGTCTTGCTGCTCCATTCATTGACGACAACGCCCCCGTTACTCAGGTTTAGTTTCCGCCCTAAAGTTATGCTTATGCATGAGTTATCGAATTTGCATAATATTTTTTATTTCTTCTTGCATTTGAATATTTTAATATTAATACGGCATGCTTTTCGCCGTAACAGAGAACAGCGTGGCTGGGAGCATTTTACATGTGTATACCGACTGGTATCGCAGTGGGATATGTTTACGGTGGACTTGTGAGTTCCATTTAAAAATTCAATCTTTATTATTTTCACTCCCGTGTTTCTCCATCTTTCAAATAATTGACTTTTACGTTTGACTGTAGATTAGTCACTTTGGTTGGCGTTGGGCTTTTTGGGTGGAGGCACTTTTGATGCTCCCTTTTGCTATTTTGGGTTTCGTGATGAAACCATTGCAGTTGAAAGGTCAGTGCTACACCATAGCTCTGTTCTCGACACCATGCTTATGAACGAACCCCTTTGCTAATATGCCTATTTTATTCAGGTTTCTCGCCCGTTGAATCTAAAAAAGCATTGACAGTTGTTGATGAAGATGAAGGTACTCGATTTTCACCGATTAACATTAATTAATTAATTTGATTAGTCGGTTGTCACTTTTGTCAGATATTATTTGGGTGTAATCGATTCTTAGTTTTCGCACATTTCCTTATTTTAAAATAAATAATGTGCGGCTTTCATAACTTGATTAATTCTTAATATGAACGAACGCTTCTGTTCCGATATTAAAAGGTGGTGAACATTCCAGAAGGGAAGTGGTTGCAGATGAAAGTTCAAAGACTTCGGGGTGAGGAATTTACTTCAGTTAATTTGTGCGTCTTTGGTCTAGACGTTTTGTTTTTCTTTATAAAAACACATGCACCACAATTAAGAACACGCCGAAAGAGGCTCCAAAATTATTTTTGGAGTTTAAACAGATCTTTTATTTTACCGAAGTTCATATATTTCAGGTGCGGAGCTTTGACGATGTTTGTGAAAGATATGAAAGTTCTTTTGCTTGAGAAGGTTTACGTGGTGAATGTTCTCGGTAAATCTTCTATCCTACAATTTTCTCCGAGTTGTTCTATTTAAAAAATGTCACTAAATTAATAATTTATTTTTCGTGTTACAGGGTACATTGCGTACAATTTCGTTATAGGTGCGTATTCCTATTGGGGACCGAAGGCAGGCTATAATATATATCACATGGTAAAGATCTTCTTAACCCTTAAAACGGCAATATTCAAATTAATTTTCAAGTAATAAATTCCTTCCAACGATTTTTTTTTATTCCCGTTTTTCTAATGTTAATATCGACGCTTCTTGTAAAACCCAGAGCAACGCAGATTATATGTTCGGAGGCGTTACAGCAGTATGTGGAATAGTGGGTTCACTGGCGGGTGGTTTTCTTCTCGATCGAATAGATTCCACTATACCGAATGCTTTTAAGGTGAGAGCCTGCATTCTTCTGCATATAGTTGACTTCCATCAATGAATTGTTCTCACCGTTTTTTTTTGGGTAGCTTTTATCACTGGCAACACTATCGGGAGCAGTTTTTTGCTTTGCTGCCTTCTGCTTTAAGAGCCTATATGCTTTTCTTGCTCTTTTCGCAATAGGAGAGCTGCTCGTATTTGCTACACAGGTACCCTTTTAAAAAAAAAAATTATAAAAAAATTATGAATTTGTTTTCGAATTAAGATTTCATTTGTGACGATGCAGGCCCCTGTAAATTTTGTTTGTCTGCATTCAGTAAAGCCTAGTCTTAGACCGTTGTCTATGGCAATGTCGACTGTAGCGATTCACATATTTGGTGACGTGCCTTCGTCTCCTCTTGTCGGGCTTCTCCAGGTTTGCCTTCTAGCTAGTTCTTTAGTTGGTGTCGGCTTTTTTTTTTCTTTCAATAAATATTTCGTAAGTCGGACCAGACATTGGCTAGTGAACTATCTAAAATTGAAGGGTTTTACTTTTTCGCATTATGCATGTAAAACAAACTACAATCGTAATTGTTGCAAAAAACTCAGTTCATAATGAAAAAAGCATGTCAAATTTTTCGATGTAGTTTGTGGATTTTGGCTTTTGATAGAAGCTGGAGAAACGTTCAAAATATTGTCGGCACCATCGTAATGAAGGTTCGATTTTGCAGGATAAAATTGACAACGGAAGAAAATTTACAATTAAAAGCTCATGGAATTTAAGAATTAGAAATGACAACTTACGTAAAAGTTTGTAGATGTTTTACGTCCGATATATTGTCGGCACAATCTTAACGAAGGTTCGATTTTGCAGGATAAAATTGACAATTGGAGATCGACTGCTCTTATTCTAACGTCTATTCTCTTCGTGGCCGCTGGAATTTGGTTTATAGGTAAAAACTTGTAGCAATAAACTCCCTACACGTTTCATATTTCTTCGACAAATCACGTATTTGTACAGTAAACAAATATTCCTTTTTTTTCTTTTCTTTTTCAGGAGTATTCTTTCGAAGTGTGGATAGATACGATGAAGATAGCGAGCATGTGAACAAGGCGAATTCGACTCCTTTGCTTGTAGAGAAAACAACGGCAGAAGCAGTCTAAAGTTTTCTTGCCGACAATGGAAAAGGAGTCGAACTTTTCCTGTTCTTTAACACGGTACCATGTACATTCTTCAGTTCGATTTTCTTTCGATGATGTAAGTAAATTTTATATGTTTTTTATCTTTGCAACCGACTTTTATTTTTTATATCCGAAATTTTTTCGATGTAAAAGAAATTCTGGCATGGATTGTTTTGATTTTCTAACAGAGAGTCAATTGGTTTAATGTTTGAAGATACACTCTTTATTGTGCAATCCAGTAATTATTTGTATATAATTTCAGATTGTATTTTAATGGTAAAAATGTGGCATGAAGTGATGATTAATTAAATAATTCAATTTCATTTGATTTTTGATTAATTCAATAAATTAGGTCGATTTGTAATTATTAAACCAAAAATATATATCATCTTAGCTTTTTTTGAGATAAAATTGTGACAATCTTTGATTAATGAATTAATGGGTAAATTAGTCTTGAACCCCTGGTGGTTTGAACTTTGTGCACATGACACCCTTGTACTTTCATTATAAGCACATGAACCCCTTGTAGTTTGAATTTTGTACACACGACTCCCTTGTACTTTTAATGTAAGCACATATATATATATATATATATATATATTTTTGATAAGAAAGCACATCACCACCTCACCTTATAGTATTCCACTTGTAAATAATTATGCTCATTAGAAAGGGGAATTTTTTTGAAAGTACAAGTGGTTTATGTACTTATATTAAAATTCAAGGAGTCATGTGCAAAAAATTCAAACCAGAGGGGCTAAATGCTATTTACCTTCCTTAATTAATAATCTATTAATCCAACAGATTTTTCTGAAAACTGTGAACTCAAGAAACAGCGCCCACAGTTTGATATATATGTATATATATATATATTCTAAAAGAACACACTTAAAAAACACAAAGTTTTCTTGGAATTTAATTCCACAAACAGGCAAAAAGAGAAAAATGGCACCAACAGCAGCCATGCTCATATTGGGGCACCACCATACAACCACCACGAAACCACCATCAAAATCGACACAAGTCTTCATGGCCAAATCGTCGTTTGCAAGATGGGTGTCGAATAAATCTTCGATGTTCGAGCACAAAGAGAAAGAGTCGATTTCCGATCTCCCTTCTGATGCGGCACCAGAACAAGGAATAATCTATCGAGAAAAGTCGACGGATATGGCACAAGGAGGAAATGAAGTAGTAGAATAGGGGTCAAATGTGTCATTTGCCATGCTATGTGTAAAGCCTATCCTGTTTTATTATGCTTTCTTGTGAATATTTTGTTTTGTTTCTTTCTTTTTTCTCTCACTGCAAATGCTGCACAAGATCATGTATTCTTTAAGCTACGTGACGTTATCTAAGGTTGCGTTTTGGATTGAAGGATTTGAATTTGATGAGAAGATTCTGGGAATGTTTTAAATGATTCCATATATGCTGAAATTATAAATTATGCTTCCTAAGTTGTGAAGTTGGAACATGCAATGTACAAACAATCTCGATGAATTGGTCTATAAAAAAACTTCGTTTCTAAATAAGAGGGCAGCAGTTGCGTTGCTGAAACGATACAACCTTAAATTAAACCAAAAAAAAAGGGAAAAAAATAAAAGTTTCATTCGTTTCAATCTCGACAAATGTAAAAACCAGGAGGCGCAAAAGCAAGAGACATTGAGTTTCTTACTAGTGATGCGCGAAAAATCAAAAGCTCAAAACTCGACATGTGGCATGCATTATTAGACGAGAGAGAGTTCGCCTGCACGGATAGATCTTTTCACCAGCTTAGCCCACGACTCGTTTGTTTCGGTAATAATCTTAAGAGCATACTCCTGTTTATCATCAAAACAAGATTAATGAGAAACCATATTTTTTTTTTCCTCGAAGGAAATCGAGAAATTATATAATAATAATTCGAAAAATAATACCTTATTTGCTGGCTTGTCGCCAAGGCCGAACCTGTTAGCCGGTTTGCCGTCAGGGATTTTGTAGTCTCTAAACCAGTCTCTAATTGCAGTAAGTGTTCCCTTGTAAAATATAAAAAAGTTTGTCAATACAAGAAATTACATAATCGAAAACTAATGTTATAGATAGGAATTTACGTACCGGAAAATGCTTTTCAACATCTTCGACATCATTAACAAGGGCAGCTCTTGGATCATCCAAAGAAATCGCAACTATTTTCCAGTCAAGTTCCCCCTCGTCGATCATTGCAAGCGCAGCTACTGGTTTCACTTTCAACACTTGCCCGATTTTTCCTCGGGTTTCCCCAATCTCAACCACATCAACTACGAAGAATAAATGCGGAAAACAAAAAAAAAATTAGATTTAATAGAAAGAAGTTTATGAATGATGCTAAACGAGGATCTTACCTGGATCATTGTCTCCAAATGCACCCTCAACATCGGCATTTGCAAGTGAAGGGTCTTCCCATGTTTGTGGAAGCAATCCATAGTTCCAGTTAATATTGTATCTACACGACAGTAAATTTAATTCGATACCTAAAAAATGCGAACCAAACCGAAAAATTGAAAAAAAAACAAGATTTTTTCTTTTATTTCATTTTCGGAACGTAATTAGAATTTGCGCGCCGAGAAAAGAAAAAGATCGACAAATGGGGACAAAGAGTGAAAGAGAACCATCTTACGGATAGTATCGGAGTTTTCCCTTCTTAGTGTCTTGCTTAATGGGAGTGTACAGCTCATCTGTAGCAACTTCCATTTTCGCGCTCGATTCTTTCGGAATCTCGACTATGAAATTGAACACACCGTCACCCAAACGCAACGGTATATCATGCCAAGGCGAAATCTGCACGCATAATAATCGCAATGTTCGACATTTTAACACGTGAACACGAAGCCACATTCTAGTAACAGCATCAATTGAAACAAAAAAAAACACAACAAACAAATGTGTTTCTCAACTTTGATACTATTCCCTAAAGATTCCTTTTGTTACATCAAATCCTAAAATTGATTAACAGATTAACCACATCAAAACAGTCAATTAATTAACTAATTAATTAATCAATTAGCAATCAAATTAACGCAATTTCATTGAAAATTCCGCGTACCTTTTTGCCGGAATTGTCGTGAAAGAAGACGCGGTAGTCTAGGGTTTCGGGCTCGCCCTCTTCCTTGGTTTCAAGCTGCGGATTGTATATCGCGCTGCAGGTGAATACTCGCCTTCTCTGCGTCAACAATCTGTTGCTTCTGAAGCAAAAGCTGACGCTTTGAGGTTTTCCGACGAACGGAGTTTTGGTTAGAAGACCGCCGGAGACGGCGCTGCTCACTGACGCTATCACTCGTGTGGCCGCCATTTTTTGGGGTGGTGATGAGAGAGAGAGAGAGAAGAGAGAGAGAGAGGAGAGAGAGAAAGCTCTGTGGACTGTGTTTGTTATATTGACCACAGAAATCCAAATGGTGGCTGCTGATTGGTGGTTGCGGCTTTCTATTTTTATTTATTTGTTTATTTTTTATTTTATTTTCCTTTAATACTTTTTGTTATTGCTAATTAGTCATTAATTAATATTATATATATAGAAAATAAAATATTCAAGCGTAATATTCTGAACTTCGTTCGAAACCATGGGCACGTTCATCACGATATCTGTGCTTACTGTTACATTTATATTTTTAATTCCAATTATATATATCGTGTAATATTTATTTGCATTTTACACCCTTTACTTTTCTTAATGGGCTTTTAGCTTTAGATTCCCTCTACAAATTAAACCCATTATCAATTTAATTTTTTTTATGCACAAGTTGATTAAAATTAATTAATGTTTTTTGGTATGGCCCTAATGAGTAGTATAGGTTAGGATTTTATTTATGTGAGCAGATACACTAAGGGCTCGTTCGGTTACCGCAATAAGGTTCTGCTGACTAAATAGTAGGAGCTAATAACACGTCCGGTTGACAAGATTCACATCTTTTCAAATCCGCTACTAAAATCAAAGCCCGCTATTAAATGCTACTATTGCATTAAATTAGTAGCACCCCTCCCCCAGAGATTAATTTAATAGGGGGTGATTAAAAAGGAAAAAGACAATTTTATCCTTAAATAATATTGTATTATTTTAAATTAAGTGGTTTTATAGACAATTCATATATAATAACTGAATTTAACAAATTTAATAGAAGATCTAATCTAAGAAACCGAACATGCTACTAATTAAATAATTAATTAGCCAGTAGGGAGTTAATCCAATCTTATCTAATCCAATCTAATCCAATATAGGTAACCGAACGAGTACAAATGCAATATGGACACGGAAACGATGATATGGAGAAAAAGAAAAACAGATAAAGAGAAACGGTTTGTCCAGAATATGGAGCTACGAGAATTTGAGGAAAACATGTAAATATTAAGGTATATTTATAAATATGCTATATAAACATATTCAAGATTTTATTTATATATAATTTTTTTTATATTTTCGTACGAATATATTTAAAATAAATATTATTATCAACGGTAAATTTGTAATTGATCATTAAATCATGTAAATAATAATAATAATAATAATAATAATAATAATAATAATAATAATAATAATAATAATAATAATAATAATAGTAATAATAATAATAATAATAATAATAATAATAATAATAATAATAATAATAATAATAATAATAATAATAATAATAATAATAATAATAATAATAATAATAATAATAATAATAATAATAATAATAATAATAATAATAATAATAATAATAATAATAATAATAATAATAATAATAATAATAATAATAATAATAATAATAATAATAATAATAATGATAATAATAATAATAATAATAATAATAATAATAATAATAATAATAAAGTTATTTTAGAAACTATATTCTAGTAGAAGTTGAAAATAATTAAGAACAATAAGTTGATAAGTGTTCAAAAATACTGTTGAGAAATAGGATGTATTACAATTTACAAGATGATAATTGGTAAAATAAATTATATATATATATATATATACAAAAAAAAATTAGCTACCAAATTTTATTAATTTAGCAAAATATTTTTTAGCTGTCCTTTAGCCGTAATCGAGAAAAAAATTATTTATTATTTAAACGAACGTTTTTCTTGAATCGGAACCTGAAAAAAATATTATTTAACAAAATTGTATTAATTTATCGAGTTCTACCGTACAAATCATATAGTAGGGCCTCCATAAATTAATATCCGATAAATTAACAATCTCGAAGATTCATAGTTGAGGGAAGATTGTAATTTTCCAAATATGAGGGGTTTGTTCGTAATGTGATTTTATGTAAGGGGTTGACTGTAATTTATCAAAACAAAAAGGAGTAAAGAAAAAAGAAAAAAGATGACGAGAAAGCCCACGTAATCCGTCAACTATTACACAGTCCACCTTCTCCATCACGGCTTGATCGATTTCAAAATTCCGACCGTCTCTGTATCAAACCCTAAACCCCCAAATTCATTTCGACAAATTCCGACGCAATTCCGTTCATCTGATGTGAAGAGAGAGAAAGAGAAGAAAAAATAAATCGAATATTGAAATCTCGAATGGCTTCATCGGAGATCGAAATCGTATCGGATTCCAACGAACTCAAGACCTCTGATGGAAACCCTACCGAACCCCGCGTCGTCGACGTTTTCTCGGCTGCAGCCTATGGTGACTTTGACAAGCTCCGGAAGTTCGTTCAAAACGACGGCGTTTCAGTCTCCCAATCCGATGGCAACGGCTACTACCCCCTCCAGTGGGCGGCCCTCAACAATTTTGCCGATATTGTTCAGTACATTGTTGAAGTAAATATGTTAACACAATGAATTGGTGTTTGCCGTTTAAGTTATTAGGGTCTTATTTTGGCTCAATTCTAAAGTTTGGTACTTTTTTTTTTTTGAAGCGTGGTGGAGAAGTGAACGCGAAGGATAATGCGGGGCAGACTGCATTGCATTGGGCGGCGGTTCGAGGATCTATTGCAGCTGCAGATGTGTTGTTGCAGAATGGTGGACGTGTCGAGGCTGCAGATATTAATGGTTACCGGGTAACTATAGTTTCTTGTTTTTAGCTCATGAAAGAGAATCTATAGGGTTATGCTGCTGAAGATGGAATGTGGAATGATTGTTTTTTTTCGTCCAGTTGGAAATAATTTAGTTGACGTCGATAATAAGTTACATTCTATTGGTTGGCCTATCTCATTAAATCAGGTGATAGCGCAAAGGAATTGCCTAGATTCTGGTGGCATGTCATCTAACGGTGGATAAAATTTGCAATAATATATTGAAGATAGAAATTGTGAATGATTTGTGCTAATAATGCCTGATTGTGTGCCTAGACTAGGCTAGTTGATGGTGGTTTATGACTTAACTACGAGCAGGGGGTCAAAGCCTTCCCTACTATTTAACTTGTTTCCTAAGTGCTACTTAGGCTAGCGATACTTTTCTCTTCTTCTCTCTTGCTCTGGAATTGATTTTGGCTTTGTTACCATATATTAAATTGTATGAAATCTAAAACGTATTTTGGTTGCAGGCGGTTCATGTTGCTGCTCAATATGGACAAACAGCATTCCTGAATTACGTTATAGCTCAGCATCATGCTGATTTTGATGTTCCGGATAATGACGGGAGGACTCCTTTACATTGGTATGTTAATTGTCCTGGACTATAAATAGTAGTTGTTTTATTTCTTTACTTGGAAACTTGTAGATTCCGCTTACATCACTTATTATCTTGCAATTTGGGTTCCATGTCTATAGAAAGGTTACCGTGTACTTATGTGATGTCTCATGTCTTTGACTTCAGTTCACTCCTAAATCTCCTAATTACGTGTGAGGATCTTCGAAACTATATCTTGTGGAACCTTCACCATAACAGCTCTTTTAGTCACTGTTTAAGATCCTGTACGGAGAGAATAATATTCTGCTTTTCTATAATATTTTGGCTCAAAGTTCCACATTTCTGAGATTGTGACTGTCTTTGTTTTTCCTTCTCTTTGTTTCCATTTTGAAAGATCAAAGGTGAAAGGTCCGATTACTGACCGCCGCTTCCTGCATGGTTTTTGCATTAATTATTTTATATGTATGTGTGGAACTATGCATAACATATGGCTTGACCCTCTCTTGATTCTGGACAGGGCTGCTTACAAGGGATTCACTGATACTATTAGATTGCTTTTGTTTAGAGATGCTTCCCAAGGAAAACAAGACAAAGAAGGTATCTCTCGGTTTGATGTAGAATCTTGGTATCCTGATCTATTTATAAAGTGTATAGATTAATATAGAAGAGTTTGTGGTGCTTATTGAAGGGTAAAATGTTCCAGCTTTTCAATGTTGAATTTTCTACTCTTAACTATGGCATGCTGCATGTTAGCTTCTTTCTTCTTCTTCTTCTTCTTCTTCTTCTTCTTCTTCTTCTTCTTCTTCTTCTTCTTCTTCTTCTTCTTTTTTTTCTTTTTTTCTTTTTGGTTTTATTTGCTTATTTGTTGTATGGTTACGGGTAGAAATGAAATTCTTCTCTAACTATTTATCTTTTAATTTTTTTTTTCTTTCCGGAGCTCTAATATAGTGTTTTAGGGACTATAAATATTCTAGCAGAAATTAAGTGCCTGTATGCAAATATGAAGAGTTCAAGACATGCTGGCCTTTTCTCGTCATATCATATATATGTTCTTTTTTCATTCCTGCACTACACTCTCAACTTTATTAAGATTACATAAAGGGAGTATTTTCCCTCATTTGGTTTTAAAGGAAAATGCGAAGGAAATTATTCTGGAAATTTGATTGTGAGATATAAATATTTTTGTCTAGTTAAATCAATTTGACTTACAAGTTTCCATGATACCCAAGTACTTTCCAAGAATACGTAAACTGTATGTTTAATTTGGAGTAAGAAGAAACAATATGGTCAAAATTTACCTTTTTCTTCTTTGCTTTTTCCTTTTCCTTTTTATCCACTAAATCTTTGATTAAAGTGGTCTCATGATTTTTTTAATAAACAATTCTCCATCTTCGTCTATCTCATCATCTTGACATCCCTCCCGCACGTGTGATCTCCAAAGAAATTAAAAAAGGAGGTTAAAAGGAAAAAAAATTAATTGACAAACACATGTCCTGGAATGATGTTTCTAGTGATAAATGCTTGGGTTTGTTTGAACGGTTGGTCAGAGAACACTGAATAACAGGGAAAAATGCTTTAAGCTAGTCTAGCATATGCTGTTGGATAGATAATGATATATTTAAGCAATCTTGTCTCTTGTTAGCCATTGTTGCAGTGCAATTTTCCTCTAAGATAGTTCTGGTACTGACATCTTTCCGCCCTCATATAACCCTTAATTACAGTTCTGTTGCCCACATATATCTCTCCATGTTGTCGCGTAAAGAAAATTGAATCATCAATTGATGTTTGCACACACTTTCTTATTGTGTTGTTCTTTGTCTTCTCGAACCGAGTATACATTTTGTTTATTGAATCATTGTAACATAATCTCTGGGCAAATGAATGGATGTGGAGAGGGGTCCAAGATTGTCCTGTTGGGACTTTAGTGACCCGAGTTTTGCCTAGTCTGGTTTGCGTTGTACTTGATGCTTATTATTTTTTGTCTAGGTTGTACACCTTTGCATTGGGCCGCATTGAGAGGACATTTGGAGGCATGTAGTCTGCTTGCACATGCAGGATCTAAGGAGGAATTAGTGGTAAAAGATAAAGCAGGAAAAACTCCTGTGGAGCTTGCTTCTGATAAAGGTCATCGGCATATCGCTCTTTTCCTTGTATGTAACTTCATTGGCGCTATTGTCAAAACCATTTATTTTTATATATATATGCATGTATATGTATCTAATGTAATGGGTGTTTATGGTATATTTGGTGGATTCCCTTCCCTTTCCCATCTTTTCAACTTGTTCGTTTCTCCTGTAGCTTTCTGCAACATCATTTTTGTGTTTGACAATATCACCAGGCTGACATTGAGTGATGTGATTTGATGCAGTCCAATGCGTTGCGCTCACAGAGCAAGCAGTGGCACCACAAGATTTGCTGTGGACATGACGGGAAGTTTGGTTATGCCCCATTTCTTTTCTCTTTAATGGTTATTAGTCTGATTCTCTTCACTGGCTGTGTCCTTTTTGGTAAGTTTTGATGTTTTTTTCTCCTTTTTGTAGTGGTTTGACGACCTAACTAATTGCTGTTCTTTCTTTGGCTAGCTCCTAATCTTACAAAGGTTACTGCAACTGTTGGACTTTGGGGATGGACTGGTGTTTCTCTAGCAGTTGCGTCTTTAATCATGCTTACCCACTGCAGTAGGTAGATTTTTACTGTCACATATTAGTAATGTATAAAGAAGTTGGGAGAGCCTCATACTTATACGTCTCAATAAAAATAAGGAACATAGACTACTTTTCATGGAAGAGTCAAAAGTATGTGAAGGGCTTACTTGCTACCCTGTGCGTGCTGCAAAGATTATCTAAAATAAATTATCAGGGGAAATATTATAAAAAAAAGGAATATATTTGTCCTATAATGTATGATAGCATTAACTTTAAAGTAAAAGCTCAATGCCAGGTAAGAGAAAAGTGAAAGTTGTTTTCTCAGCCACAAAACCTAAATAAATGCTGTGTTGGGACTTGGAAAAAAATATTTTATAGAGATTGTGATGAATAAATAATGTCATAATTATGAAAAGTTCTATTGTTTTAGTTAGTTTCGTACTTGCAGTTTTATTCACCGAGATTCAAGCATGTAATAATAAATGAGAAAGATAATGGAACATTGACGTATAATTGAACGAAAAGAAAAAGAAAATAAGACCTGTCTTACGATCCTATCAAGCATTCAACAAGATTATTAGTTCATTCTATTGGCGAGAGTCAGGATAAAAAGCTTTTAATATTTAAGCGAGGTTATTAACCTATCTAACATTCTTTTATTAAGGATTTTACTGTAGTTTTATGTCCCTCGTGTTTTTTCAACTCAGAACCTTGTCCTGCTGCAAAAGCTTTTAACCGGCAGTAAGTGACATTTTATTCCTCATTTTTCTGCAGTAAAGATCCAGGTTATATAGAAACAGGGACGGGTAACCAGTCTGATGCTGAGGTACCGATCTCCTTCTGATAGTTTTGCAGCCTGACTTTTATGGTTGAACTACTGAACTCATGATTTGTTAATTCATATTGGAACTGACTTACTGTTTATCTCATGCAGGATCCTTTATTGAATATTGATTTAAATAATAATTCTACTTGGAACGGGAACTGGTCGCAACTTTGCCCTACCTGCAAGGTTACTCCATGATGTTTTATTTTTTTAATATCCTGAGAAACAAATCATTTATGATGTATAAATGGTTTCGATGATTCTTTGAGGCTTTCGTGTTCTAATATTTGTGTTTCATCTTTTGTTACTGTCCTTCTAGATAATAAGACCTGTTCGCTCCAAGCATTGTGCTGTATGTAAACGCTGTGTGGAGCAGTTTGACCATCACTGTCCCTGGATCTCAAATTGCGTGGGGAAGGTAAATTCATTTAATGTCTGCATAATGGAACTTTTGCCGTCTTCAATGCTCACATGCAATGATACGTAGAGAGTTTCATTCTGAACTGCAACAGCATCTTGCTTCTAGTTAGACGCCAAGTTTCTCGAGTTTCCTGATGTTATCAAAAGTGAAAAAGTTATTTATAGTTTCCATAATCTGCAAGGAACTATGTGCAAGGCTTGAATTAGATATGAGGAACAGAATTATAATCTAAATGTTGTTTTTTTGTATCCGGTTATTTGTTAATCTTTACCTTTTTGAGCTGATTAGTTATTACTTTAGAATTGTTTTTTGAATATTGCAGAGGAATAAACGAGACTTTGTTACTTTCCTCGTCATGGGAACTTTAACAACATCAATTGGTGGGATGGTTGCTATACAGAGTATGTTTGATCAGCCACACTTCTATTAACTATTTATCTTTAAAGCTGTATCTCATACTAATAGTCCTTATAGTTTCAATGAAGTTTCAACTCAGTTCTAGAATACCAAACCGGTGAATGTCACTTTTTTCTCAATTTGGATATATTTATTGAATTTTCTTAGGCTGCATTTCGTTGGAAGGTTTTCGGAAAAAGGCTTTCATTTCCATAGTAACAAACACATTGGACTTGTTTGGATAATTTTAAGTAGCAATGGGTTCTAAATCCTCTAGCACCCACTCTTTAAGTTACCGATGTTGGATTTTAAATACGTCTAGTACTGAAATCATCTGAATCCTTAGCTTTAAACCCCAAATTCATATTCCAGTTATCCAACATCAACCTTAATGAACCGAGTCGTTTTTTGCGCATGCAAGGCATCTATTCTAATTCCGTGTGAAATTTAATTGCCTCTCTGCCTAAGCTTTTATTTGAGTATTAATGTTGTTTTTATGCTTCTCAACAACGGTTTCCGAAATCGGACCAAATCATGACTGATAAAATTGTAGGAAATGACGTCATTAAACTGAAACCAAAGTAACACTCTCCTGACAAAATTTGTTTTGTTAATACTAGAAGTGTAACACCGACTTTTTTGAATAAAATAATAGCTCGTGTGATTCAACAGGAATTTGGACATCTGTACCAGCGTTATCAACTGGAGAGACATGGACACATCACGTAATATTTGAGTATCCTGGTGTCATTGCTTTCCTTGTTCTTGATGCAGCTATCTTCTTTGCTGCAACAACACTATTGGCTGTTCAGGCTTATCAGGTGAAGGAATTTTTTTTTTATATCTTATTAATTTATTCCGTTTTCCTTTTTAGCGATTGCTGGACATGCTGAATATAACAAAAGCTGCATTAGTTAGAGATCCAGAGTGCTTACGCTTATTCTATAATGTCCAGTTGGTTTTTTTTTTTTTTTGAGGCAGTGTTTTATCTTTATGCAGATTGCTCGAAACGTCACGACAAATGAAGTAGCAAATTCAATGCGATATGGTTATCTTCGTGGGCCAGATGGGAGATTTAGAAACCCATATAATCACGGTTGTTGGAAGAATTGCTCCGATTTCCTAATACATGGCCACACGGACGATGATGAGATTGCTTGGCCTCCTCTTCAGCAGATCGCCAGCTAGTACATACATACATATTACATATACACATATCTATATGTATGTACGTATGCATGCCGGATGATGATACAAGAATCCCTTTGGCTTTTGGGGATCTCGTTACATAATGGGTACACACTACAATCTCGTATTTTATTGTAACTTATTTGCAGAAAAAAATTGAGAATGTAATTGTCGTGTATAATGTAATGTTACATTTGAAGAAAAATAACTTTCGATATATCTGATTGATACTGGATGAGAATTAATACATACGATGCTTTTCTGCTCTGTATTAGTTTTTTTCTTTATGTTATCTTAATGGAACTGCAACTCCATTGAATGTAATTTTGGGGGAACCTCACAAGATTTACTCTCTCTCTTTGAAAATTTGGGGTAAAGAAAAAAAAAATCTTATTCTAGAGTTCTTAATTTTCTCACATGACTTTTAATAAATTCAAATTCACTAATTCAAAGAGAAGATTGAGAGGACGGCGGAGATGAAGCGGAGCAAATCGGTGACGAGGAGAAGATGACAACGAGAAACACCATTGTCGGCCGAGAAAATTACGAGGCGAAAATTCAAATTTGAGAGAAAAATGAGATGTAGGGAGATGGTTCTGGACCGAGATTTAATTACATTAAACACACAATCAAGTGTATATTACATAAAATGTAATACAATTATAAAATTATTTTCTGTTTGAATGAAGGCCCGAAAGGCCCGAAAACAAGGTTAATAAAGCAACGGGTGAAATTCGAGCAAGGAATAATACTAGATTCTTTCAACTCTGCTGAATACCACTAGGCCATGTTTGATTCTTCACGGGCTTCAGAATCGCTTCTATCTCTGATAGAGTTTTCTCATCCTTCCCAACTGTCGAAACTTGTATTGCGGCTTCCACGTTTTCATTAACCTGATTTTCATAACGTTATAGTCAGCACGGTATTAAATAATTCATTTTTACCATGCTATTATTATTTTTTTAGCTGAAACTAAACCCATTCCTACTAAAATCAAGATTAAAATTCCATGAGGAGTCGAACGAACAAGTGGTCGGGATTGAGCTTTCAATATTTTATTATCAATACGTCTTCTGAAGAAACATTTGAAGTAGAAATGGAGAAATATTATTAACCTGCTTGACGGAGTTCATTCCAACCAAGATAGTCGAAATATCTTTATTTGATAAGCTATATTGCAATGCTAGCTTCGATACGTTCTTTCCTTTCTCTTTACAATACGCTGCAGCAGCTTTACACGCAGCCTGAAAGGGAACCACCGTGAAGCTTAAGCACATAATCTATTCGACAAAACATTCAATAGATCGACTTCGGAAAGTAAAGCTTGATATCGATTTTAGAAAGTAGAGAAGTTTAATACAACAGTCGATAAGTTTTTCATAGATATCAAGGTTCAAGAAAGTTCTTATTACGAATATAGAGATACGGAAAATTGAAAACGAACAATAACACCCTACTAATAATTCATCACAAAATTCTAAGAGATATTAAAAGAATACAATCACCTTGAGTTCAGGGGAAGAAGGGTGCCACTCGGGCGGGCCAGTTTCTGTAAGAAGACCCATCGAAAGAGGAGAAGCACTTATTATACCGACACCTTTGCTTTTCAAGTAAGGCAGTAAATCCTCCAAAGTCGAATCATTGATACCATAGTGACAATAAGACAGTACTACATCAACTGTTCCAGGTGGCACTCTATCCAAAACATAAGAAAAATTTTCCAACGGAAGCCCCGTTATACCAATGAATTTAATCTTCCCCGCTTCCTTTAATTTAACGAGTGCCGGGATTGTCTCAGTCACAATCTGTACACCGAAAAAAAAAAACAATCCGATACTTTTCGAATCAATAAATAGATATACAAATTAGAAGGTGTTTCGAGCAATAGAGACGGAACTGAAAATAGAACCTGGTCCAGTGAGGTGAATTCTATATCGTGACATTGCAGGATATCTACGTAATCCAGCTGCAGTCTTTCGAGGCTCTCGTCAATGCTCTTCGTCACTCTTTCGGCACTGAAATCAAAACCATCTGCGTACCTTCCACACTTTGTAGATACAATGTACTCGTTTCTAGGAACTTCCAAAGCTTTTAGGGCTTTTCCCAGCATTTTTTCGGACAATGTTCCTCCATAATACCTGAATATCCAATAAGTATAATAAGAAATATCAGAATTTGATCACATTTTTTGAAAATCCCAACAGAAATTGACTAACAATAGTTCTACTACAACAAAATCAAAATATGCAGAGATCTACAACGTCAACAAAATTAATTAATAGATCAAATAGAAGAAGGGACAAATTGAGAAATCTCACTACCAAAAATTAAGATCAACACACACACACACACACACACACACACACACACATAAAAGGGGCAAAAAAAAACCCTAATAATCATTAAATCAACAAAAAAAATATCCACATTGATTGAGACGATTCAGCACTGGGCTAAAACAAACCAACAGCTAAAATGGAGGAAAAGATAAAGAAGAATTGAATTGAGTTTACGGAGAAGTGTCGAAGAAGTTGATTCCGAGGGTGAAGGCTTGGCGGACGGTGGCGATGGCGTCGGATTCAGAAACGACGCCGAAAACATTGCCGAGAGGCGACGCGCCGAAGCCCACGCAGCTGAGATTGAGGCCGGTGTTCCCCAACGGCCGGAGCTCCAGTGGATTCGCCGCCATTGTTGATAGTGAATTTCTTCTGATAGCTGTTTATCTGGAATATATGAATTTCTTGCTGTTAACTGTCACTAGTGGGAAAAGGAATAATCTAACACCGTTGTATTTTTCAATTTTTAATTCGTTTAAATATAATATTTATTTCCTTAATAATATTCAAAGATTCCCCCTCTCTTAATACTTCATCTTTTCTATTAAAAGCATCTCAGAATAAATTTTTATTTATTTTTAATGGTTTTTTGTTACAATTTTTCTAAAAAAGGATTTTCATATTTAGCACTTCCCGAAAAAAAATGTTTTTTTTTTTTCGAAAGTGAAAAACTAGTTCCAATTTTGTTAAAAAAAAGATCGGAACTAAAAAATTCTAAAATTGGAAGGAAAAAACTCGTTCCAAAATCGCAATTCAGAAAATCCACTTTTTTAGTAACCTAAAATGTAAAATACAATAGTTTTGACTTTTCGAATGAATTCAAAATTTTCAGAAATTAAAATCCGATCGAAAATAACCAAAGTCTCATATAAACATATATCATTTCGAATTAAAAGAAACGAAAATTGTAATTTTCTGAATAAAAAAATATTTTTTTCGGAATCGGACGAATCTGAAATTCAGTTCCAACAAACAGGAAATTCTAGCAGTAGAGAATCAGGCAAAAGAATCAATCCAGTGCAAGAAAATAAATTCATTTGATTCCCTCTTCTTGTCAAAACTCTACATCCTCATCGAATATATAGGAATCTTGCAGTTTATACTGAAAATATCACAATCAACGTATATTCTTTGGACAATTTGTCGAACACAAGTACATGTAAAGCCATATAACATCAGAGACTCGAGTTCTTCAGACACAAAACCGCTCATATCTACACAGATAGAATAATAAAATAGCCTCTCGTGTTAGATATATTTACAAAACAAGTGTGTTGTTTACCCTGAAGAAGAAGAAGAAAGAAGCGATGATGATAAGTGATTCACTTATCAGACATTGAAAATCTGGAAAGATTCTACCACTGTCTTCAGTCTGTCTTTCATCTTATCCCATCTCCTCTCGTTCGATCCTGTTGTCACAGTGTAGAATTTTCCTGCAACGAAAAACATTATTTATAAGATGAAATAAAAAAAAAATTGTGTAGATATGCTGAAAACGAAGGGTATTTTTGTACCGTTGCCAATACAGACTGTGCTAAGAGCATGGCGAGTGTACGTTGGAGCTTGTGCTATGAACTCAATTGTGTAATAAGCTTTACCATCCACATCATGCTTTTAAGATAGTTGACCATGGAAAAAAAAGTCAACCGTTACATCCACTTTCAGTCAAACCTAGTAAATTGACAGAAAACAATGTCCTTGAAAATGAACTAACCTCCGTAGCCTCGATCAGCTTTGTTTTCTGAGACGAAGAAGCCAGAACCCTTTTGATCAAAGTCTCAGCCACCTGGAACCCACGTAATTAAAAAAAAAACGAAATTAATTTAGCAGAGAGAAATTCAGTATACGATTAACAAAGAATATCCAATTTCTGCACGAAAAATCGTAGTTGATGAAAATTGCAGACCTCTTGTGGTGGTCCAAAATCACGAATATCTTGTTTGACAGTGGGAATCAAATTTACGCTGACACTTTCCAGAGGTTCGATAACATCTTTGAAGACCTTGTCTTGTCCTTCGACAACTACTTCCTGGTCCGTCAAACAAAACGTAAAACAAGATTGGAACTTGAAAGGGAAACAAACAAATATGTGCCTAATAACCGAGGAGGAAATGTTGCTGCAAAAGTAAATGATAATTAAACAAGTAAAAAAGTAACGAGAGGAACCTGCCACCCAAAGGGATACAGAAAAGTATATCCATCTTTCTTATCTGTGACCGATAGGAATCCCTTTTTCGATTCTGCAGCAACTGAGCCAATATCAACAGTATAATCTTAGCATATCAGCTACAATTGCTCCAGGAATCAAAAGAAAAAACAACTAAAACATACGTTTTTACAATCTCAAAACAAGCATCGTATCCCATTGTACCTCTTTTCGAATCTACTCTAACTAAAAGGGGTCGATAAATAAACTACCGTTGGATAATTAACGAAGCAAATAAGGAAACAGAGAACTTCTTCCATGAAAGAGATTTGATTCTATTTCTTATACTAAATAATTGCAAAATGAAGGGAAGGAAAAGAAAACGGAAAACCAAGTTCGTAAGGAAAATAAACATACATGTTGAAGATTGCTGAGAAAGGAATAACCATGGGGCAACTGTTGCCCCGATGGCAATGAGTTGGCGCCTTCCAGGTCCATCTGTCGTAAACATAAAAAGTTGTCCTGTTAATCGAACTCTGACTAACACAGAAAACTCTAGGCATTGCACTTTTAAGAGAAATTCCCTGTCTTCATTTTTTGTGATTTCTACTTCCGACTTCCTCGTACATTCATATGCATTTTTTGTCTTTATTTATTGTAAATCAAAGTACGAATTAGTATTTGCCTCAATTGTAAATCAATGTACATTCATATATTGATTTCTATGGCGAAGATCCAAATTCAAAAAATATATTAACTAGGAAGCCGACTTATCACGAACCAATTTAACCATGTTTAACTTATCCATAAAAGTAAAAAGAAAAACAGAAAAAAGTACCTTGGCAAGGAGAAGTTGAAGTAGAAGGCAAATGCTCAGACCTCACACCGAACGACGTACTTCTTCGACATTGACCATTCCTATACACACCTACCTGATACATAACTTCAAATTTCAGTATACAGAATACAGTAACAGAGAATATTGCTACAAAATAAGAGTAATGTTATAACAATTTAGAACCTGAGTAGATGCATTTGGCAACCGTGTGAGATGGATTGATGGTGATGTAGACAAAGACACCATTTCTGCTTCAAACTAAGAAACACAAAACACAATCTCATCAAAAAACGACGTCGTTCTGACAAGGAGTTTTTCAATTTGATTCTCCTCACCATTGGAAAAATCAAAGCACGTAAATCAAATGCTGCTCGTTTACCTGTAAGGTGAAAATCGCTACTGGATCGCCGCCGTGGTTGAGAATTTTCCGGCGAAATCGGCAGGAGAAATATAAACGAAAACAACCGTTGGCTGGCTTTCTCGTTTATCCGTTCCCTACATCATCCAAATCTTCTAAATTTTGTATATCCACCACCACATTTTAATTTCAGGATGTACAATGACATAAATACCCTTCCTCAGTTTTCGACTGAGAACGACCAAAATGACCGAGATTTTGAGGGGCGTTTTAGTCTTTTCATTGTTATGATCGATTGAAAATGATCCGACGGCTGAGATTGAGTTCCTCACCTTACTTACCCTGCAACCGAGTTACACCTTACCAGTGGTCTTCTTCCTAGGGATTCCGCTCCCAACTCTAAACCCAGAAACCCTCACTCTCTCTCTCTCTCTTTCTCTCTCTCTCTTCATTCTCTCTCTCACACACAGTTCACACAGTGAAAATGCGTAAGCTCACCATTCCCTTCTCTGCATTGCAGCTGCAGAAACTCCTCTTCTTCCGCTGCGCGTCCACGCAATCCAATTCACTCACCCACCGCCTCTCCATCGCTGGATCACCGCCGCCTCCGCGGCCGTCGCCGCCGCTCGAATCTCTTTCCCCGTACGCCGCCGCGTTCTCTAGCACACGATTTCAATACTTTCCTATTAGGCATTTCTCTTCGCAGACGGAGAACGCCGCCGCGAGCACCGTTGATGAAAACCTAGTAGGAGAATTGTTGACGGAAGAAGAGAAGTCCACCGCGGAACTCTTATCGACCGAGCTTCAAAAGAATCCAGAGGTGGAGCCTCTGCCTTTGCCTAAAAGACTCGATCTTTCCTTCTCTCACGTCACCGTAAGCCCTAAACTTCTTCACGCCACGCTTAATGCCTCCCCTGATGCGGGCCGTATGGCCCTTGATTTCCTCAAATGGGCCAAATCCAGGCCCGATTTTCAGCCCAGCGATGAGCTCTACTCCCATTTCGTGGATTATTTTGGGAGAAGGAAAGATTTTAAAGCTACACATGAAGTTCTAGTAGATGGCCATGGAGTTGCTGGGGTAAAGAGTTTTGAGGCCCTTGTTGATCGGTTGGTTAGGGCAGGTAGGCCAACTCAGACTGTGGCGTTGTTCGAGAGAATGGTGAAAGATTATGGATTCATGAGGAATAAGGATTCTTTGAAATTGATTGTTTCGAGTCTTTGTGAGCGTGGATATGCAAGTTACGCCGAGAAAATGGTCAAGAGTTTGGCTAACGAGTTCTTTCCGGACGAGCACATATGTGACTCGTTGATTAGTGGGTGGTGCAACGATGGGAAGCTAGACGAAGCGAAGAGATTAGTGGAAGAAATGTACAGGGGAGGCTTTGACATAGGTACATTTGCATACAACTCCATTTTAGACTGTGTTTGTAGGCTATGTAGGGAGAAAGATCCCTTCAGAATTCAAACCGAGGCTGAAAACGTGTTGGTTGAGATGGAGAGGCACGGTGTTCCGCGCAACGTGGAGACGTTTAATGTACTGATCACTAACTTGTGCAAGATTAGGAAAACGGAGGATGCGATGAACCTTTTCTCTAGAATGGGTGAATGGGGTTGTTACCCAGACGAAACTACGTTTTATGTTCTGATCAAGAGTTTATATCAGGCTGCACGTGTGGGGGAAGGTGACGAGATGATTGATAAAATGAAATCTGCAGGGTATGGCGATGCGTTAGATACGAAGGCTTATTACGAATTCTTGAAGATTTTGTGCGGGATTGAGAGGGTTGATCATGCTATGAGTGTTTTTGCGAAGATGAAGGAGGATGGATGTGAACCGGGTGTTAAGACGTACGACTTGTTGATGGGGAAGTTGTGTACCTACGGGCGTTTGGATAAGGCGAATGCGCTTTACAAGGAGGCTGAGAGCAATGGATTAGCTGTTGAGCGCAAGGCGTATAAGGTGGATCCTAGATTTGCGAAGAAGAAGCAAACTGTTGTGAAGAAGGAGAAGAAGAGGGAGACTCTGCCCGAGAAGATGGCGAGGAAGAGAAGAAGTCTTAAAAAATTCCGGTTGAGTTTTGTGAAGAAGCCAAAGCGGAGTGTGCGCCGTGCTTTTTAAGGTGTTTTGATCGTTGTGTAAGGGTCAAATTTTGAGGAGAGGATGATCTTGATTTCTTTCATGTACGTTTTCTGCTCTGTTTTTTGTTTCTGGGATATTTACAAATCCTTGAGTTATTGACCTTCAGGTCAAATTTATATTACTGATTTGTGTTTAAAATATTTTTCGGGTTTTGATATCTTTTATGAAGTTTGAACCATCTCACTTGAACTTTTAAAACTTATGCGCAAATCTCTTGATAGTCGGGCTTGTTTTTTATGTATAAGTTTTCGTTTTGCTGTTTGCTACATGCATGAAAAAAAAATTAGTTTGCCTTCATAGAAAAAAAACGTAGTTAATCATCGACACTCGTGGATTTGTCTATTTGATATTTATAAGTATTGATTGCGAGCATGGTCTGGAGAATAATGTATTTCTCAAGAGCAAGCATAGTTTAGTTTCTTGCATATATATATCTTGATCTTACACTCGACATTTTTATCGTTTTTACTGAGAGCAATCAAATCGTTTCCTTCTGAATATTTAGTTCATATTTAGATGCGATTCAATCGACTATTGAAATACCTTTCTATTTGATGTGGCAGGCACGTCTTATCTTTCTGCAGCAATATCTGGTTTTCATTTCAGCGATAATCGGGGAAGATGCAGTATTTCGAATTCCAGTAGTTTAGTTTATGGTGCTTATGTAGCTCTAATCCTCCAATGTACTGGTAATTATGGCTTATTGCAGCTAATTCGACATGTTTTTCCCGTTAAACCTTGCCGTCTTTTTTTTTTTTTTTTTTTTCGGTTCCATGTAGTAAGCTTTTATTTGCAGAAATAAAGTGTTCACCATGGGAATGTATTGTTCTCAATTATCTTGCAGTATGTGCTTGTATAAAGATCCGAAAACACGATACATTAGATACAAAAGAACAACCGGTTCGACTGGTTGAACTGTAATCCAGTAAATTACAGAAATTCCAATGAACTGATAAAAAATCGAAAACCGAAAAACTAAAATTATATTTTCTCAAACAATTGATAAAACACTGAAATCTGAACAAATGCTACAAATATATTGTAGAACAAATACACAGGAAAAAAGACCCAAGAACACATTCTCAAAGGGCCTCTAAAACACTGATAAAAAAACAACCTATGTGCTACAAAGTTCCTGTCTCTATATCCACCACCCCTAAATTCCCATTTTGCCCATTTACAGGCTCTAGGGATTGGCACCATAGAAGAATAAATTAAAGCTATGAGGGGTATTAGTTACACTTCACAACAGAAGGGTAATTAAGTAACATGGCCAGCAGCAACTGAAGCCATGAAAAAAAAGTTGTAATAACTTCGAAAAAAAATAACAAACCCTTCTTCAAAACGAACCCCCCTTAGCAAAAGAAGCTTCTAGATTATAATCTGGAACGGTGGAGAAGTGACAGGCTGGCAAGTAGTAAAGACTTCATTTTTAACTCGAATATTTCGAAATCGCGCGGCGTAAATTCTTCACTAGTTCCTTCATGTCTAAAGTGGATACTTCGTCCATCTGCAGAAATTGAACAAGAAAATTCATATTACTAATTAATGTAAATAAAAATATATATCATGAAGTAATATATATATGTATGTATACAGTACCTGTGCAACTAGTGATATGTAGAGAGCAGAATCTCCGAAAGTGATCACACTGGTGTTGACAACCGACAAGTTGAGCTTTTCGACTTCGATGGCAGGGTGCTCCAAAACTCCCTTCTTTTTCTCGCAGTGGATGTGAATAAGGACGTCCTTATTACACAATCTTGTCTCGATTTCCGGGATTATTAGCGACTGATCGTCAATCGTAGTAGTACCGAAGATGCTCTCGTCCGATAATGCATGATCTAGTTTATGTTTCTTGACAAAGACCGCAGACGATTCCACCTTTCTCTTGTTGTTGTTTTGTTGCTCTTCGAGAATCTTCACTTTGTCTTGTAGTTGCTTCAAGTACTTTATTGCATCTCCGAGAACCGAAGCCTTGTCCATCTGCGCGCGCAGATCAGATCGTTAAAAAAAAATTTAAAAATAAAAAAAAAAAAATTAAAAAATTAAATTACACACCTTTTTCAATCCAGGGACTAAAGCAGACAAGGCAATGAATCTCTGAGTGAGTTTTTCTCGACGTTTCCTCTCGGCCAACATGCGTTCTTGTGCTGAAGGAACCCTAGTAGCAGTAGTAGTCATAGTAGTAGTACTCTTGGTTGTGATTGTAGTACCTTTAGCATGTTCGTATGATTTCGGAACAACGTAATTATTTTGTTGTCCGAAGGTTATAGTACTACCATACCATGTTTCTTGTTTAGGCTTCTCGATTGTTGTCGGGGGTGGTGAGTTCGGCTTGTTTTCGGATTTGATCTGCTTGAATGGCCTAATTATACCGTCTTCTCCTCCGACTAATTCGGAACACCATTCATGCGGGGCCCGCTTCAAGTCCGGCTGGGAATAGTTGTTGTAGTAACAAGACGGATCGAAATCTTCGCAAAATATAGACGCCATCGACACGGAACTCAGCTCGTCGAATAGTGAATCTACCGACCATTGCTGGCAGTTCAGAGAGTCCTCCATTCCCTAATTAATGGCAGAAATATAACATTGGTTAATTTTATTCGAGATTTTGAACATTGAATACGAAATATTAAAATTAAAAATTAATAAAAAAAAAAAAAAAACCGAGAAATTTTGTCGTACCAAGTCGGCTAAACTTCTGAAGCTTGAAACTTGCATGATCCCAAATATATGAACTGCAAAAAACCCTGCAAGAAATATTCAAACGACGACGATCGATCAGATTATCGTGTGACATATATAATCGAAAACTGATGTATCCAGGTTTCGAAAATCTCGAAAAAGATCGACAGATATCGATGTTTCGTAATTCTTGATAAAAAGAAAAAAGAACACTTGCCTTTTGAAATTGGACGAAACGAAGCTGCACTTTTTTCTTCACCCCCTCGAAGAAAATCGACTTCTCTTGCAAATAAAAGGAAACTATGCTCCACTTATATATAAACTACAAATACTCCTTCTGTTTCATATTACGTCACTCGTTTTTCCAATTATGCCCTTATTAATGGTACATTATTTCACACAATCGAACGTTTAGATCGTATTATAATATATATTTTATTTTATTTCTCTAGGACGATCCATTATTAGTTTTCTTGCACGTCGAAACTTTTAAACGACACTTAATTTAAAAAATAAAAAGGAGTTAATTACATGTTTTCAAAGTCTTCAAAGGGCTTTTTTGCTGCATGATGTGAACTGGCCTTTACACATCTAAACATCTCTTTCATCAATTATTTCAAACACGTGATAATCATTTTTATACATATTTATATATACATATATATGTATTATATATATATATATATATATTAATAATTATATTATATCATATTGATGGGGAGTTCTTCAGCAGATGTAGGCTGGCAGGGGCGGAATCAGGATGAAAATGTAGGGGGGGCTAGCTAAAATTTTGGGGTTCGGGACAGCGCCCCGAAATTTTTTTTTAGGTTCACAAGACATTTCAAATATAAGTTTGTATTGATATGTTTTAATTAAAATGTCATATATATAATAATTAACCGTATTTTAAGCATAACAAAAAAAATTAAATTAATTCAAATTATTTTAATAATGTATCGTACTTAATATTTTGGGGATTCATGGCATCATCTCATATTAATTTTTAGAGTTATTGATAAAAAAAAAATTCAAAAATTCATAAATTTTTATTTTAAATTATACAAGTTTTCACAATTTTATTTTATA
>NW_012194989.1:0-48175 GCF_000504015.1 Erythranthe guttata | reverse complement strand
TTAATTTAACTAATCACACAATGCAAAGACAATAAATTATATATATATATATATTTATCGCGAAAACTTACGTCGATATGAAATCATGCTGACGTCACTTGGAGTATTATTAGTTATTAATTTATTATCCATATTGCTTGAGAAAAATGTTCACACGAACGTGTTTACATGGTCATGAGATACGATAAGATCTTTTAGTATTATTAAATTGAAATTAAAAAAAAAAAAAAAAAAAAAGTGTCCATTATATAATTTGTTGCATTGGAAAATATTAAAATTACATCAAGTCTATCTTAATTAGTAGTATTTTGAAAAATATATAATTAATGATGTAGCTGAGATACTAATTCGTCGTCTTGTGGTAATTGATTAATTAATTAATGAATGAATTAATTAGTTGATGGTAATAATCCCATTAATAAAATAATTAGTAGTTACTAGTTGGTAGTCACAACTCATAAGTCATAAGTCAGCAGATGATACATTGGTATACCATCATTTCAAGTTACATTTATTTAATTCTAAAAAATCCATATTGATCTCATTTTTTTTTTAATAATTGATATCCAGATCAATTCTTATTAAATATTTTTGTATATATAAAATGGATCTTTATTTTTATTTTTGGATGAATTAATAAATGGTACCATTTTGGGCCAAATTTTACTGGACTCAATCGCCCTAATTATTTTAGAAGCCTTGTTGAATTTGGGCTCACATATTTTTTCTATTTTAAATATATATATGACTACAAATAATTTCAGCCTCAAAACGGTGTCGTGGTGTAGTTGGTTATCACGTCAGTCTAACACACTGAAGGTCTCCGGTTCGAACCCGGGCGACGCCATAACCTTCACAATTCTATTTCCTTTTTCGCACCGATACACAAACGACGTCGTAATTAACGCTCCAACGCGTAGCCGCTACGCGCGGTGGTGTAATCCTGCGTCAGTTTGTCCAATCAATCCGTCCCACGTAATCACCCCCTCGATTCCTATTGGTCCGTGAACTCCACGTCATCACCAACCACATTTCACGCCACACATCGGAATTCCATTCCGTTCTTTTTTCTTCAGTCTCCCCCAATCGATACGCAGAGAAATCCAATTTCCTTTTTCTTCTGCTCAATCAACCAACAGAAAATTTTCCACCAATTCCCTCGATTTTCTATTCAGATTCTCCTTTTTATTTTTTTATTCTGTCACCGAAATCGATGGATTTGAGGCTGCGAACTCCGATCATCGCTGCAGCAGCGTTGTGTTTGATTTTGATCGGAACTCAACTTTCAAAATCGACCGCTTTGGTTGCCACCCATGATTTCAATCCTCCATATCCTAAAGCTATTTCGGTAAGTTCTAACAAAATTCAAGTTTTTTTGCAATTATTACCCGTTAATTCTTTCATATTGTTGCCCATCATGTAAAAAAGAAGCGATTTTTATTTATTCGATTGTGTCCGTTGAATGAATCGACATGGGGTTTATTATTGAAGCGAGAATTTTGATTTTCCCCCAAAATTCGTTGGCTATTGTAGGACTTAAAGGAAGCTATTGTGAAGGGATTAGGGTTCCAAGCTGATGATGTTAAGATAACCGGGTTTGATTTGAGGGATGTCCTTGTAGGGAAATCGATAGCGTATGAATTCGATGTGGAGATTGATAATAAAGTTCTGCCCATCAAGCTGTTGGAGGATGTGAAGAAATGGGAATACGTTGATTTGCCGATTTTCCGAATGGAGCACCCAGTTAGGCCAGAAGACAAAAACGGGTTGTTAGAGAAACAGCAATTCGACGATCAGATGCCTGTTCTCGCACCTTTTCAATTGGCTGGTCCAATGGAGTTATGGATTCAAGATGCCAAGGATATGAGAATATCGTTGCCTGTAAGTTCTTGTTGCCGTACGGGCATTTTGTTTTTATCCTGTTTTTTCATCGTTTAAGTTATAACTGTGATCATCGAGCATTGAATTAGCTGGAAGTTCGTCGGCATTTGTTTGTTCTGTATCTATAATGTAATATACCATAGAGAAAATTTCAGCTTATAATGTAGTTTCCATATAGAGTGAGTGTAAAGATTAAAATTTGCGCGTTGTTTCATTTCACTATAGTGCAAAATGCGGTAGTTTTAGAATCCTACATCACTCAGAATGCATAACTGAAATATCTGAAAAGTGTTCTTGTTTATTCTCGATAATCTTTGTTAATAAAAGGGAATTCAAATATCTGTCGATGGAGTTTTATATCATAGGAATGTAGTGTGATAAGATTATTTTTCTCCTTTTATCCCTACTCGTTTTGTTGATTTGTTTATCGTTCTTATGCGACACGCAGCACGATGTGGATGCCGGTGTGCTGAAGAAAGTGATTTTAGCAGATGGTGCAGTAGTCACCGTAAAGGGTGCACGTTCGGTTAGCTTACGTCACCCGGTTGAGCTTCCACTTCCACTCAATCGAACAAACAACAACTTCGCCTCAGGCCTTTTAGCGCTAGCGGAGCATCTCCAAGAAGCCGCCCGATCCCAAGATGGCCCACTACTCTCCCTCCGCATAGTGGGGCCCACATCGCTCTCATCACCCGCTGCCACGTCATCGTCGCCCTCCAACAACAGGCTCAAGCTCAAGCGCCTCGCCCCCGGCCTGGTGGAGTTATCCTCCCCATCTGCGTCGAAGAGGAGGTCCACCGTACCCACCGTGGACCTCCAAGGAGAGGGAGAAGCCACCGCACTTCTCGCGTCGGATCGATTCACCACGCTCTGGCCAGTCGTGTCGATCAACGGCTCGAACGCAAACTTGATGGGGTTCGAGCAGCTATTATCCTCTGTGCTGGGGCGCAGGGCGGATAAGGCGGGGTCGTTCAAGCTTCTGAAGGCTGATGTGTCTGCTCAGACGTTTACGAAGATCGGTTTTCAGGTGGAGAAGAAGGTGAGAGAAGGCGATGTGATTGGTTTCGAGGGTTTGCCCGCGTGGAGGACTAAGCCCTCTACTGTGAGGATGCATTTTGAAGTGCTGGCTAAGGTCGACGGGAATAAGGTTGTACCGGAGAGAGTCGTACAGGTGAACCCTGTAATAGCAGAGGATTCCGTGGCACACAGTGTCCTTGTGGGCAATGTTACAATGTCGAAAATGCCCCTCGTTCAGCAGCCTCCAAATCCATTTGCCTTGTAAAACTCTTGTTGGGAGATGAAGTAATATTCTTGAAGATGAGCTAACCGTGAAGAATTTTTTTTTTCTTTTTTTTTTTTTTTCTTTTTGGGTAGTGACATATAATATATTAGATACATCATATGCCATGAGATGGTACAATATGTGAACTTCTTGTATAGCAAATATAGATAAGTTGATGATACCTTGTAAAAGTGAGTTGATTTTTGGGATTAATTTTATTGATATACATTTATATATGTAGGGTAAATCATGTCCACTCTCTTGAGGTAATGTTAAATTACGAAAAACCCCTCATCTATGAATCTTCTTACACGTTCATTCTTATGGTGTAAAATGCAATATTCTCTCCTAGATTATGTGGAATGTTTTCTAATTTGTACTCATTTTATGCAAAGATGCAGTTTTTGATGCACCACAGTCTGATATTTACAAGTCAAGAGACACATCTTTTGATCATCTTGTTTCAACATATAGAGTTCGAAAGGGGTAAAACGGGTACAAGCTGAAAAATATTGAACATAATCTAGAAGATTTTCACTAAATCTTCTAAATTTAGTGGGTTCACAGTTGAAGGAGTGATTATAATTACCTAAACAAAAAGTGGAGTTTTCGTAATTTAACCTTACCTCAGAAGTAGCCCCGTAATTTACCATTTTGTTATAAAAAAACAAGCAAAATGATGGTGGTAAGATGAAGACAAATAATAGTTTAAGGAAATGGAAATTTCATAAGCACCACCAACCAAGGTCAATTAGTAAGTCCATGGTGGAATATTAATATATTATTATATTAATTATATTATAAATTAATCTTCTTATAATCTAATTAATAAGCATAATAAACCCAATTAGTGCCAATCAATCAATCAATTCAATCCACATTAGAAAGCAAGAACTACTATTGATTGCATTTCAATTTCAGTAGAAAATCCAAATGAGTCTTCTTGTAGTAGGGATTTCTGCATCATTTATACCTCCAAACACACTCTCTCTCTTCCCCACTAAGAACAATCCCAAAATCCCAGGTTTCTCTCTCTCTCTCTCTCTCTCTCTCTCTCTCTCTCTCTCTCTCTCTCTCTCTCTCTCTCTCTCTCTCGTACGTATGTATATTGAATTTCTAATGGGTTTATGCAGAAAGAAGGAATTCGATTCTGCGCAGTAACACTTACAATCTCAATTGCTGCAATACCGATCGGCAATTAACATCGGAAACTATGGAAATTAACCGGACCCTTTATTCGGATATAGAGCCGTACAATTCGGGTTTTCTCAAGGTTTCAGAAATTCACACAATTTACTACGAACAGTCTGGAAATCCAGATGGGCACGTGAGTTTTCATTACCTTACCTAATTTGCTGCCTTTTTTTTTAATCAGCATTTTTCGTATTTTGCTATTGAATTCGATTCTTGAATTAACATATGCTTGCCTAGAACCATAGCATTTGATTGGGTTAATTTTTGATTGATTAATGTTTGCTTTAAATTGCAGCCAGTGGTTTTTCTCCATGGAGGTCCAGGTGGTGGGACTTCACCCGGTAACCGGAAATTCTTCGATCCCGTTTTTTATAGGATCGTTTTATTCGATCAGGTTTTGTAGTCTCTTAAGTCTTTAATTATGAGGAAGCTGTGTGATTTATGTGTGACGTTTTCTATAAACGAAATAACTCCGTTTCAGCGAGGTGCTGGTAAAAGTACACCTCATGCTTGCTTGGAGGAGAATACGACTTGGGACCTTGTTGCGGATATCGAAAAACTGAGGGACCATTTAAAAATTTCGGAATGGCTGGTAAAAGAGAGGTTTTTATTTTTGTGTGCTTTGGTTGTTACTGTTTTATGTGGTTCTCACCGATGTGGAATGTGAAGGTTTTCGGTGGTTCGTGGGGAAGCACACTCTCTCTAGCATATAGTGAATCCCATCCCGACAAGGTTGTTTTTTTTTTTTTTCTTTTTTTCTTTTTCGTAATTCTATCTAAAGAAAGGCTAGTTCCGTTTCTTGGAAACTATAATGAACGAGAAGTTATATATATAATTAGCATCGATGGTGATTATTGTTCTATAATCTTGTTTTTTTTAGGTCACCGGCATGGTACTGAGAGGGATTTTTATGCTGCGCAAGAAAGAAATTGATTGGTTTTACGAGGGTGGTGCTGCTGCCATATTCCCTGATGGTACGTAGTGTGTGTGTGTGTGTGTGTGTGTGTGTGTGTGTGTGTGTTTTTAGTGTCTCGAATTATGGTTGCATTAGCATAACTGAAACGGAAAATTACGGAGTTTTGGTGAAAATTCATCACGGTTGATGCTTAATGCGAAAAATGATTATTAAAAACTGTTCTATTTAACTTTTGAATTTGTAATAAGCCTTGTACTGCTAGCGGCTACTTGAATGTAGAGGAAATATCTTGTAGCTTGTAGATTGAAAAATTTCGGAAATTAATTTTGGATTCATTATTCAAACTCGGGACGTTTGAGATATGTACTCGGTATGCTTTTCTTTTTTCTTTTTTTTTTTTTTGTAGCTTGGGAGCCATTTAGAGATCATATTCCGGAAAGTGAAAGGGGATGTTTAATCGATGCTTATCACAAGAGGTTAAACTCGAACGACAAGGAAACACAAGTAAGAGTGAACTATTCGTTTTTTTTCCTTACAACCATGTATTTAACTTGTGAACCCTACTTAGAAAACTACATTATTTGTTTGGGGGGTTTACGGAAGTCCCATTTTGTGGCTTTCTTGATTTAATAAGTGGTTTTTGAATGCCTCGTGCGTATCAAACGTAAGTTTATTGAGACCGGTAAATGTCTTTGTTGATAATCCATAAAATCAGAGTGATTTCAGAGTGTTTATAATCACCTCTACCTTCGAAGGCTTACGAGAACTAATTTCTGCATGTAGAACTGCCACCACCGCCATCCCACCACCACCGCCTGCCCTCTTTTAAAAAATCTCCAAGATAAAAACCACCATATATCGAAATGTGCAGATTAGACCAATAAAAATAAATGTAGATAAATTTGTCAGATCTGATGACATCATCTTATTCGATATGCTGATGCTCGTTGGAGTGATGGTGGAGGAAAAGAAGGGTTGGCGGTGGTGCTGGGAATGGTAGTGGTGGTGGTTTTCAAGATTGGTTGGATCGTCTTTCTCTTTTTTTTAATAAGTCTTATTATTAAACGGCCGTGAATCATGATATTTTCCTATTCTATTTATTGTTACGTTCGAAGTCTGTATTAATTGTTTATCTGAATGTTTTTAGTAATTTTAGTATGCAGCAGCTAGGGCATGGACCAAGTGGGAAATGATGACAGCTCATCTTCTGCCGAATGAGGTTACCGCAAAACGAGGAGACGATGATGAGTTTTGCTTGGTAATTTGCAAAGTCTCGTTTTTTTTTATTTTCATTCAATTTTATGCTCTGGAGATGTTTAGTTCATGAGAACCAATCTTGATAAGATGGCGATTCATGACGAGAAGTTATTTTGTTTTTGGTCCAGGCTTTTGCGAGGATCGAGAACCACTACTTTGTCAACAAAGGGTTTTTGCCTAAAGAAACATACCTGTTGGATAATATCGAGAAAATACGACACATCAACACTGTAATTGTGCAGGTTTGTAGATTTATCTTATTGTTTCTATTTACGAGCATGAAAGAACCTCTCTACATTGTTCTTGAAATCTGTTGTCGTATTCGAAAATCTAAAAGCTGTGAAGTTGCACAAAAAGAAAACGAAAAAAACGGAGTATTGAAATTTGTGACGAAGTGATTCTGTAATGATTCTCGTGCAGGGAAGATATGACGTGTGTTGCCCTATGATGTCAGCATGGGATCTTCACAAGTCTTGGCCAGAAGCTGATTTCAGAGTAAGAAATAAATCTCGTCGCCTTTCTGCTAATAATAATAATAAAACTAAATTTGTTTTTTTACTTCTAATCTGACGTAAAATGTGTTTGTATTTTGATAGGTGGTTAAAGATGCCGGCCATTCTGCTAACGAACCAGGAATATCTTCTGAACTTGTTTCTGCTACTGAGAAGTTGAAATTTATCATCCAGGAAAATCGATCCTAGTGCATAAGAAAAATCTTCGTAATTTATTGCTGATCAGATCTAGATTTGAATATCAGTACGGTTTCTTTTACATTACTGGTTTTCTATGGCTGCCTTGTTTCGATTCTTAAGGTCATCTCAAAAAAAAAAAACAGAGAGATTATGAACACATTGCATAAATCAGTTACAAAATGAGCTCTCCTTAAAGTCTTGCGTTATTACACTCGCACAAAAAGAATACAGCATATTGATAATTGTTACAGACACTTCTCGACCGAAAAAACTCTGAACCACAGATGTTACGTAAATACATAATCGGACAACAATGGCAAGAAATCATATGCAAAAAAAATTCAATAAACGATTGAACAAACCAAACATTAAAATTGCCTATTTGAGTTTCTTAATACAACTCTTTGGTGTGTTGTGGATGTTTGGTTCCGTAACATTGTCGTCTTTTTTGGGTGAAGTTTCGTTTATGACGTCAAGTTTTTTACCAGGGATCAAGAAAGTCACCATTTTCTTCTTTTCTGAAACAAGCCTGTAAAAAATTGAGCCATCTTATTTATTATTCCTGAGAAGATAAAAAAAAAAAAATCTGTATAAATTTCTCGGAAACAGAAATGCTGACTCACCCTTGAAGCTTCTTGACAGAATTTTTCAGTGTCGGAGAATTCATTTTCCTAAATTTCTCCAACCTTTGAAGTGCATCACTTGTCGGTTTTTGTTTATCACTTTCTGCTGTCGGAGAAGCTGCTGATCTCTCCTGCTTTTTTGGAGTCTTTATTACACTTAGTATCGTCGTATTCCCTTTCTGAAAAGTTTCGAAATTTTTTTAAGAAATCCATTGTATGTCATTTCTTTATACATTATAAAAAGTAAAAAAGAGTACTCACTTGAATATCATGATTCCCGTGTTTCCTCTGCTGCAATTTCCCACACGGTGTGCTCAAATTTGCAGTTTCACTTTGAGGAGCCGCCAGAGGATCGTTTCGTTTTTCCAAGTTAGCTTCCTTGAGAATTCCTCTCTCCTGCAAATTGAAATGTCATTAGATTTGTCATATTTGTCTCAACAAGAACATGTTGTTTGTTAAAGAGATTGCTTACATCAGTTCTTAGCCTAAAAGGTTTGGGGTTTGTTGTCTTGAGTTTCGTCACTGCACCAGAGGAAATCGGACCCTCTTTCAAATTCTTATCATATGTTTGAGTGACCTGCGCAATCGAGAGTATATAGTATACTGTAATTAATTATAAAAAAAAACTCGGAAAGTGATGGGAAACGACGACAAGGTCCATTCAAAAGAAAAGACGAACAAAATCAAGAAATGAGAAACCTTTTTTTTAACTTGACCGGATTTGTCGTGCAGGCCAAAGATCTTTCTCCCATTTTGCATCAGGTTCTTCTCATGCATTCTGCAAAACAACATATTACTGATATAAGAAACCACGTAACCATAATTCAAGAAAAAATCAAATTTTGAAAATATCTCTCAACCTGTTGTTATCCGAGGCTGCAACGTTTTCTTTGTCGTCACCATCCACAAATTCATGCCCGTTTCTTCCCGCATCAGAAGAACTATTATTCTCATCTTTGTCTGTAGCTTGAGATCTTAAATTGTTACATTCTACAATTTTCGAGCAGTTTTCTTCCCTTCTCGAGTCATCTAGTACGGTCAAATCTGCATCCTGTGTAGTAGATTCTTGAAGTACAATCCCTTCTGCAACTTTCTTAGCCAACTGTTCTTTAACATCACTACTTTCGGTGTCATTTGTGTGATCATTTGCCAGCAATTTCTTCGAGGCATTTTGTTGCGATAACTTCACTTTGATCTTACTTTCAATAGATTTTCCAAATTTAGCTTCGTCGGGCCTTTTTTGCACCGTACGACTGCTTAACTGTCTTCTCGAAGAACTATTACTCATATTCTTAGATGATTTGCTAGAATTGCCCAAGGCAAGCTTCTTCTGACTTGAAATCTCGAGCTTTTTCATCCCTTCGCATAATTTTGACACGGGCGTGCGCAGTTCAACAGAAGAAGTCTTCGCCACCTTGACAGTCTTCTTCGGAGAGTGAAAAGCCAGAGCCTTTACCACCATTCGAGTTTTAGGCACTTCAATATTATTAGTAGGTTTTGGATTCTGAACACTTCGAAACGAATTCTGATTCGGTACGCAGTTTTTGTTCCTCGGGGTTGTAAGATACTTGGCAGCAACCGGCCTTGTCTTGGTCAATGGCGTCGTGGACCCATTCTTTAGAAGTGGTCTAACAACGCTTTTTTTCTCATCGACGAACTTCTTCGAAATTGACGAAATAATAGCCATACGTGATAATCTTGGCTTCGAGGATTTCGGAGGAGCTGAAAGTGGGCATTTTATCGGTGTTCTGCAGAAACGTAATTCAATCGCAATAAATTCGACGACTGTTACAACTTACACGAAAATTTTAGTTGATTACAGGCAGAAATATCGGATTTAGAAATGTACCTCGAAGTATTTCTATCAAGTGCTTTTCGAAGCCGTACATTGGGACTCCTAGCTGCCATTACCTACATGAACAAATTTTTAGCAGCATACATAAAATAAATGAAATAAAATCAGTGATTTCGATGATAAGGACTAACCCGAAGAACGAATTTTTTGTAGATTTCTTCGGAATCCATTTCTTCCTCGTGCTTATGGTCACACCCTGAAAAACAGTGAACCCTTTAGTATCATTTATAGAGTATAGGGCAAAGGGGGCCATGGCCCCCTCACCGGTGCTTTAAACCCCCAGTATTTTACATATAAATTTGTTAATTTTCCATTATTTAAAAACCCTTTAGTTCATCAACCCTAGTTCAAAACCCTAGTAAAACAGATCAAATTGAATAATTCGAAACCCTAGTTCAAAACCCTGTAAAATCCAGCTGCAGAAACAAGGATGAAGAAGAAGAGAAAAATCAATTAAAAAAATAAAAATTGGGAATTTAACACACTAACCGACACGGAGGCAAAACCAGTAACGATCGTCGGGGCAGTAATGATCAGGGATCGAGAAATCAACGAACTTTGGGGCCTCGATCTTCTCGTAAAATTCTTCGTCTCTTCCGTTAGCTTCCGAATTGGCCGAATCGGCCGAATCTCGATTCTCCAATGATAGAAGTTTACTCCAATCTTGTTGATAATCCGCCATTTTTGCTTCCTCTGCAACTTCTCGAACGAAAAATCCAGGGGAAAAGTATTTATTAATGTTATTTAATTTTAGATGCTTTCTTCTTTAAGAAAATTGAAGAAAAGAGAAGAGAGATGGAGCGCTGTGTTGTGAGAGTTTGTTTTTTGAAGTTTTAAACTTCAGACATGTCTGGAAGTAGCCGTTGAAATCTGTCCTACGTGGACCGGGGCATATGTAATTTGATGAAAATTGATGGGCAATTTAGGCATTTACAAATAATGTTTATTCGCAAGACTGGGCCTTCCTTCTGTCGGCGGCCCAAAATTTGGAGTTGGGCCCAACCACTCCATGTCATAAAAAATGATTTTTTTTTAAATATATAGGAAAAATTACAGTTTTCTCCCCTCAAGTTTTCACCGATTTCATATTTGGTCCCCTATGTTCACAAAAAACACATTTGATCATTCGTGTTTTAATAATTTAACGCTTTTGATCATCTCCGTCAATTTACTGTTAGTCTTTCAGTTAAGTCATTGATGGACACACGTTTGATTCCATTAGTTTTAGCGGAAAATTGATGGAAATAACTAGGGCTGGAAAAAAGATACCGATTACCATATACCATGGTATACCAACCAAGGATTACCGAAAAATTACCGAAAGAACGGTTACCATTATCTACGGTACGGTATTAGTACCGTACCATTACAATATGGTACGGTATTGGTATTGTATTTCTAATACCACGGTAATACCGTACCGTACCGCAATTTACATTTTAATCCGATTAATATATTTTTTTCGATATTATTTTTTGTAATTCTATTTTGTTTACTTAGAAGCTTATAAATGGCAACAATTATTTTTCCCTTAAGTTAGTGGTAGTGTATTTGTTTTTTTTTTCCCTGCCAAGTTGAATTTTGTAATTGAACATATATGTTCTACTAAATTGTCTTTTATGTTCTCTATAAGTTAGTGGTAGTGTATTTGTTTTTTTTTTCCCTACCAAGTTGAATTTTGTAATTGAACATATATGTTCTACTAAATTGTCTTTTATGTTCTCTATAGCCAACTAATTTTATTAAATATGATGTATGAATATTTTATTTTTTTACCTACATGTATGTATATCATTGGTAAAGTATTTATTGTATGTAATAATTATTAAGTACAATCAAATTCCTAACAAATACCTAGTTGTTCCATTAAATAACATGTACATTATTATGGTATATGTTCTTGTTTCAATGAAGCAAATTATGTTAATTATTCCGATTATACACATGACCTTCTTAGAAAATAAAATACAACTCATACAAGAGTAACTAGAATTATTTTCAATAGGGATATATGTATATTTTTAACTCATTTGTTATTTAATCTTTGATGCATCACCAAGTATGGTAGAGTACCACGTACCGATTGTACCGTACCGAAAATAACGGTATACCGAACATTGGTATACCGAACTTTTTGGTACGGTAACGGTATGAAATTTTTCAATACCGCAATATACGGTAGGTACACGGTATTGAGCCAAATGTTTGGCAACCGTACCGAATCCACCCCTAGAAATAACTAAAAGTTTGAATTTTTAAAACGTGAGAGACAAAATGTATTTTTTGTGAACATGAGGGACCAAATGTGAAAATCGGTGCTGACGCGAGGGACGAAAACTGTATTTTTTCTTATAAATATATCTACCTCATATATAACCGACCGAATCCGGTCTATAATTTTCAGTGATGAGTTGCAGTTTTGTAATTGTTGCAGAGTGTCAGTTCTATAATTACTCGGTGAGTGACTGTAATTACCTTATGGGCATCTTTGGTTGGCATTATTAGCCATGATGGGACAAATAGTACTACTTAGTATGATGTTTGGTTTGGGAGTTTAATCATATGTTGATAAATGGACCCACCATTTTTATCATCCAATCGAATTATTAATTGTCAAGCCAAATTTGGCTTGACAACTTATCACCGTCTAATCCCATCAGCTGCTTCCATGTACAATGTCGATATTGCTCTTAAAGCATGCAACAATTACACAAATATTGCATATAAATAAGTTTTTTCTTCTGAAATCCCCATTTACTGTAGAGCCCTAATCTTACGAGGTAAGAACCCTTCCTTCATCCAATTTTTTTTTCCATGAAATCGACAAGTTCTTCACATAATATTTCCGCTTATATTTCAAGACAATTGTAAGTTAGGACCGTCTGCACGACTCTGGAAGTTTTGAATTTCATAAAAAAAACATATGTTTGAATGCAGTGGAGGACAAATTTCAGATTCAGACTTCAATTGGTAATTTTCAGAATCTCCTTTTCATCTTGTGTTATTATTAAGTCTTGTATGCTGTAATCCCTTCTATTTTTCCAACAAAATTAGGGTTTTTGAGTGGGAGCAGAGACTACAACTATTTGGTTACATTGTTGACGATTTCTTGGCAAAATAACCCATTTTGTCGCACAAGTTCATTGAATTTAATTCAGATATGTACTTGGGTGGAAAGTATAAAATATGGGACATTTGTATTTTTTTAGAGATTTGCAATTTGAATCTATTATTCCTGCGTAATGTTATGTTTGGGTTTGATTTTTCATTTCTCATTGTATTTTTTACATAAAAATGTGCCAGCAAAGGGTTGGAGGTGTTCGTTTTATGTTGAAGCCACAATTACAAGTTTCAGGATGCTCGCGATTTAAATCGAATCAACCCTATTTATTGTTGATCGAACTCCTCTTTGGATTACTACCGCCAATACTCATTCTCCAAAATAACCTAACAGCGGAACTCAGGAAGAATTCAATTTTATACAGACCCAAATTAGGGCTAGTGTACAAAATCGAAAGATATTGGGGGGCTTGCAATCGTGGTTATAAAGAAGATGAACTTGGACAATGATATAATATTATTTAAGGGCATTTCAGACATTGAACAACTAATCTCAAGTAATACGGTAAAATCAAGGGAATAGAACACCAAATTGTTCATCAAGATATTATTAGTTTCATCCTAATACAATCAACCAAATGTTAGACCCATTGTTGTGAATCATCATTTTAGTCCCAGTACTACATATCCCATCAATAGTTATCTATCCAATCCATCCAACCAAAAGGGTCCTATGAGTTATACTTTTGTAATTACTAATGTATGACGGTTCCGTAATTAATTGGTAGTGACAATTCTATAATTACGATGTATAGTGGCAGTTCTGTAATTTCCTATGTTGAGTGGAAGAAATCGATGTTTTTGCAGATTTCCCTAATACACCCCTTTCAAAATCCAGAAAAGACAATTAGGTCCTCATTTGATCCAGTGTGCCCTAATCTTTCGTCAGAATCCCCCAATTGAGTTTCTCACTCTCCGACCGATCACCCCCGGTGAAAATCTCCGGTTAGTTCATCTTAGCTTCCCAATTCGTTGGGTAAAGTAGTTTGGCTATTTACTTATCTACTGTTTCGTTTTTGTTTGTTCACAGAATTATTTTTTTAAATCCTGATCAAAGTTTCTCCTTTCTCGATCATCTTCATAAATTTCTAAGAAAGGCTCCTGTTAATTCGCATATATTTAGAGTACGAGCTGTATTGAGGATTGTGCTTAATGTACAATTTTTTCTGGGATTTTTCAATGCAATTTGAAATACTGATTTTCGCCGTTTCTTATTCGTCGTCGTTTTTATGTTACTTTGTTTGATTGTTTTCTTTCTTGATTTCACTTTCCTGAAACAACTCTTTGTGAAATGGGATGTACAGTATGTTATAATTCCTAGTTGTAATTGAATAACCAACTTGTGTTCGTAATATGAATCCAGTGATTCTCAGTTTATTTGGTTACTTGCGAGAATATCTGCATAAAGGCGACAATTTTATCTTTCTGCCACAATATATACGAATATATCGTTTTTTTGTTTTTTTTTAATCGTATCGTGATGCATAAATTCTAGTAGTAACTTCGTTTGTTATATATTATAGAACAGTTGCTGGAAGTCACTCGTTTTTTGTGGGGATCGTTCCTGTGTTATAGTTGCGGATTGAGTAAAGCTGATTGGTGTTGATGGTTGTGTTAAATAAGTGGGACCCCGTAACTCTTCACTCCGTTGCATGGAGGGTCACGACTTTATAATCGGCCAAGAGTTTCCAGATGTTAAAGCCTTCCGTAATGCAGTCAAAGAAACCGCAATCGCCCAACACTTTGAGCTTCGTATTCTCAAGAGTGATCTCATCAGGTACATAGCTAAATGCGCCGCCGAAGGCTGCCCATGGCGCATACGTGCAGTGAAGCTCCCGAATGCCCCGACTTTCACAATCAGAAGCCTCGACGGTACACACACTTGCGGTAAAAACGCACACACTGGGCACCACCAAGCTTCTGTGGACTGGATCGTGAACTTCATAGAGGAACGACTTCGTGAGAACGTGAATTATAAACCGAAAGATATTTTACGAGATGTGTACGAACAGTATGGGATAACTATACCGTATAAGCAGGCTTGGCGGGCTAAGGAGCGTGGACTTCAATCCATATACGGATCTTCCGAAGAAGGGTATTTTCTTCTTCCATTGTACTGTGAGCAGATAAAGAAGAACAACCCGAAAAGTATTGCTGAGGTTTTCACCTCTGGTTCCGATAATCGGTTTCAGCGTGTGTTCATTTCGTTTTACGCTTCTATAAAAGGGTTTCTTAATGGTTGCCTACCGATTATTGGACTTGGTGGAATTCAGCTCAAGAGTAAATACCTCGGAACTTTACTTTCGGCCACTTCTTTTGATGGTGATGGTGGGTTGTTTCCGCTTGCCTTTGGTGTTGTTGATGTGGAAAGTGACGAGAGTTGGATGTGGTTCTTGTCGGAATTACGTAAAGCCCTCGAGATGAATACGGAGATAGTGCCGCAAATTACATTTTTGTCCAAATGGCAGAATGGCGTTGGAGATGCTGCGAAGAGAAAATTCCCGACTTCTTGTCATGCAGTTTGCATGAAGCATTTAACAGAAAGCATTGTTAGAGAATTTAAAAATCCACGGCTCGTACAACTCCTTTGGAAAGCCACGTACGCCACTTCGAATATAGGGTTTAAAGAAAAAATGGTCGAAATTGAAGAAATTTCTTCCGAAGCAAGAAATTGGCTGCAACAAAATTACCCACCTTCTCGTTGGGCGATGATGTATTTCGATGGGGCCCGCTTCGGTCATCTCTCGTCAAACACCGACGAGTTCAACCAGTGGGTTCTAGAAGCTCGAGAGCTGCCTATAACTCAAGTGATCGAGCAAATCCAGACTAAATTAATGGTGGAGTTCGAGGAGAGGCGTGCTAAATCCAAGACATGGTTTTCGGTTCTCACTCCATCTGCTGAAAAACACGTGATCGAGGCAGTAAATCTTGCTTCGACCTATCAGGTGCTTCGATCGGATGAGGTAGAGTTCGAGGTTCTTTCTGCAGAGCGGTCGGATATAGTCAACATAGGAAGTAATTCTTGTTCTTGCTGTGGTTGGGAGATGTGTGGATTACCATGCTCGCATGGTGTTGCAGCACTTTTATTCTCGAGAAAAGATGTTTATGCCTTTACGGGTAATAAGTATTTTACTACGGCTAGTTATTGTGCCGCGTATGAAGAAGAAATACATTGTGTACCGGGTAAAACTGAGCTGATTAAGGAAGGGGAGACAACCTTAGACGGTGAAATAAGATCAGTGAGGCCTCCGAAGGTGAAACGGCCACCTGGAAGGCCTGAGAAGAAACGAATGTGCATAGAGGATTTTAATCGGGAGAAGCATACTGTGCACTGTAGCAGGTGTAATCAGACGGGGCATTATAAGTCGACTTGCAAATCGGATGGGTGTAAGAGTGTATTAGCTCAAATTTAGATGCAAGAGTTTTGTAAGTATATATATATATATATTCCCAAAGAAATAGGTGCAAGGTGATTCCTCCTCTCTTTTTTTTTGAACATTTTCTCTGCTTCTGTGTTTAGTGCTAGTTTTCGTGAATGTCGTAAATATTCATGTCCTTTGTTCGATGATTATTAAAATAATCGAAAGTAACCCTATTACAAAAATTTACATACTTTTTTTAAAACCCAACACATTTAAATTTCGATGCATATTCTAATTTTCCACAAAGAAAAGAGAAAAAAATGCATTGGAAGATCTTGAAAACTCGAATAAAACAGTGACAAAATCAAGAATCTGGATATAAACAAAACATTACAAGACTGTTGAAACACAGTCCGATTATCAATTGAAGGCTTGAATACTAGAAAACTCTCATCAATAGTATGCTGCTATGAAATGCAGTGGCAGGTGAGTGTTTTACTTGTACAACTGCTTGAATCTTCTACAAGCTTCCAGAACGTTCTCCCTGTGTCCGAAAGCACTGACCCTGATAAACCCTTCACCGGCAGGTCCGAAACCACTCCCAGGAGTGGTCACAACGTGAGTCTTTTCAAGAATCTCGCCAAACACTTCCCAAGAACTTTGCCCAGGAAAGTGAACCCATACGTACGGTGCGTTTTTGCCTCCGTATACCTTAAAACCAAGCGAGTTGAATGTGTCCACAATAATGCTCGTGTTTTCTTTATAAAAACCTACTACCTCATGCATGGCCTGCACATAGTACACTCATATGGTAAGTGGTGATTGATTACAAATAATAATTAAAAAACTCAATTTGTTGTTAAATAACTCTTATAAAACCTAAAGTGTATACAAATATATAAGCGTAAACTACAACTAGATCCCCATAGTTACATCCACCTTTACGGTTTGAGTTTATACCCATTATCCTTTACATTGGGGTTTTTAGACAGAATTTGTTGAAATAAGCAAAAAAGATGACATGAACTTCAAATTTTACCCTTCATCTCAAGTTTTGATTATTTTTTTTCCCTTTTACAGAGACAAAGAATTGGTGTCTTCTGTAGTATCTAAAAGGTAAAAGACACTCGTTTTGCATTATTTTGGTATCATTTTTTGTATTTTCATGAAGGATTTTTTTTCCTGCCTTTTATGTCTCCTGTTCTGATATCTAACGGGACAAACTCAAATGAGAGGTAATGGTAATTATGAAAAAAGAGGAATATTCTGTAATTAACGCTATTTTAGAAGGGGTTAACTGCAATTAAGCATGTGTATAAATTAAATATATAGAAAGATAGGAAAAAGGACTCACCTTAATGCCTTCGGCTGAAACACAAGCAAGACCACCAGCTTGAGCAACGTTGGATGCACCGTTGAAACAAGTACAAACAATGCGGTTGAAGTCTTTAGCCACTGGAAATCCATCGGAGTAAAGAAGCTCTTTGGGAATTGCAGTCCAGCCGAGACGAACTCCGGTGAACCCAGCGTACTTGGAAAAGGAAGATACTTCAAGTGCAACCTGCAATAGCCAGTAATTACATCAAATCAATATTTGCTTCTATAAACGACATATATTTTTGTTTTTTTTAATATATCAATCCAAGTAAAGATTAGGGAAATTGATTTCCAAACAAACCTCTTTGGCACCGGGAATCTCGAAAATGGATTTCGGACTATCATCCGATACATACATAGCATAAGCAGAGTCGTAGACTATGATTGAGCCATTTTCTTTAGCAAACTGTACAAGTTTGGTTAGTTGCTCTCTTGATGCAGAATAACCAGTTGGATTATTCGGAGAACAGAAAAATATGATATCTGTCCGACGAACTGTGGATAGATCGGGAAAGAAACCATTTTCTGGTGTACATCTCATGTATTCGATATTCTCAAACTTCTCTACATCTTTCTGAAACTGCCCTGTTTGACCCAGGATAACGCTTGAATCCACATAAGCCTACAGTTAAGAAAACAGATATTTTCATACAATTCAATATGTGTAAGATAAAAAAGGTAAAGGTATCCATTGCGACTAAAAGCATAATATATTTACCGGGTAAGATGGATCTTGAACAGCCATCGTCACATTAGATCCAAAAAGAACCTGCCGAGCAAAATCTATGAATTAGAATCATACAACCACCACCAAACGGTTATTACTTTTTATTCGATAGCAAAATAAAATCCCGTACGTTTACTGAAATACCAACAAAACAAGAAATAGAAAGCAAACCTGGAGGCGAGATATATCACTTTTTGCACCATCAGACACAAATATATCATCTTCCTGTATGCCAAGGTCGCCATAATAGGTTGAAGCAATGGCAGCCCTCAATTGCTGTAAACAATAGTAAAGGAGAGTACCCTTGTTACAACAGAAATGGGAACATAGAAGAATAGTATTATAATGTTCAAGCTGGCCTCTAAGTGGGGTGAAACAAAAGAATAAGGAGAGAAGACAATACAATGGAGGAAAAAAGAGGGAGAGATAAAATACATTGAATACCAAAATGGAAAAGAATGACGATTAGTACTGACTTTTTCACCTTGTTCAGCTCCATAACCACTGTAACCGTCAAATGTTGACAGCGCAAATGATCTCTGAAAATTAATTGAAAATAAAAGTCGTAATAATTAGGGACAAGTAAGAATCAGCAATCATAACGGAAACATATTATCTACACATGAGAAATTATTTCCCAGTCGATCCACCCTTTTATGCAAAAACTGGTTGAAACTCAAAAACAGTATTACCTTTGACATGGCAGAAGTAATAACATCTGGAATTGGCTCAGTTGTGTCACCAATTCCGAGGCTGATCACTTTGGCATCGGGATATTTCAACATATGTGCAGCTCTCCTTCTCGCAATCTAATGGGGAAAAAAGAAAGAAAGCATTGACTGATCAAAATTTCTGCATCCAAAAGCTAAATAAAGTAACATACATCTACAGATTATCGGTCTAGAAGAAATGGGAGGACATTTCTAAAAACCATATCACCAGATAAATACACCAAGCAAAGCAACAAAATGATCACATTTTCTTCCATATTACTGAATACATCATCATGAATGTGAAACGTATGCAACAACTAAACTAAATTGGGAATAGTATCATATCATTTTGAAATTGAAAATATATATCGAGTCCCGTGAGGATGCATTTTTCCTGCCTAATCCGATAAGATTTCAGACTTCAGCAACCAAACATTTAACAATTCAATCATAAACAACACATGATAGGTATGAAATAATTTGGAATCCGAATGCGATCCCTCCTAACGTTACAATAGAAATGAAAAAGGCAGGAAAAAACATCATAAAAATACGTCGCCAAACGACGAAAAGATTCATGGAAGTGCACCAGAGCTAGCAAATGAAAAATCAAAAACCGAAACATAAGAGTGCTAAAACATACCTCCGGAAAGAGGTATCCAGCTTGAAGTTTAGCCATGTTTTCATTTCGCGACACCTTTGTCGTGTAAGCTGCATCAAAAGTATCATCAATTAGTCGGCGGCATTGCTCATACCGATTTTTTCAGCTATAGGAAAAATCAAATTCATGCATAAGAAGGCCAACCAATCCTTGTAAAAATTAAAGTTAGGGCAAAACATAACGCAGAACAATGTACTACTGAGAAAACAGATTAATCAATCGCACAACAGTGAAGCAAATTACTCACCAGTTTTCTCAGCAGCTGAGGCGACACATTTCACAACCCCGCTGATTTTCCCCGCTACCGCGAAATTGGATGACCTGCCAAAAAAAATTCCAAATTAAATTTGTGAGAAAGCAAGTATACAGACGAAAACAGATGAAGACGAAGAACAATTGGTACTTGGTGGCGCTCTTGAGATTGGTGTGGCCGCCGATGAAAGCGGAGGCGGAGGAGGAGATGGAGGTGGAGAGAATCTGATGAATTGCAGACATTTTCGAAAATGCGGCTGAGGAAGAAGCGACTGTGCGTGCGGGATAGTGTGCTTTATTTCCAGTGAAACTTTAATTAATATGGAAACCCTAGACCAGTTGCTAAACAATTGAAGTCATAATTTTGGATATAAATAAATCATTAAAATTTAATAATCGTATATAAATTGTATTGAGTATGATAATTAATAATTAATTTAGTGTTCGAGGTACTTTTAGTTGTTAGTTGTTACTAACTCACATTATTTATTTATTGGGTAGTAAATTACACATACACCTTTGAGGTATGTTAAAATATCTTTAAGGCTCTTGTGGTATTGGTAATTACAGTCACATCCCTAAACAATTACCGAAGTCAGTATTTAATGTCTTGTGGACCGATATGCACTATATTTGTTACACGCGGGGCCATTAATGGTACCATAGACGAAAATTTATAAATCTTATATAAAATAATAAGAGTTTAATAAATATTAAGAGCGTCATATCACTCCTAGCTCTATGTTGTCTCTACCACTGGCTGAAACTAATAGTCTGTTAGAACTCGAACGGAATAACTTATTCAATGCATTATTCTGTTCGAGTTTCTAACAATGTTTCAGGGTGATTGTAATTACAGATACTACATGAACCTTAAAGCGATTTTAGCATATCTCATGGGTGTGGGTGTAATTTTCCCTTATTTATTTATTAATAGAAGTTAGTAGTAGCAAACGAATGAGATCTTAAACTCGTACTAGCTTAAACCGAAGTATAACGAAGGGATGTTTTTAAATTGATTCGAACGTGATTTTAACATTTTTCTAATCAATTTTCGGCAAAATTAAAACACATAAATCGTAGTCAATTAAGACAGATTTCTAATTCAATTTGAATCAGCTAGATCGAATGTATTAATAATGAAAATTATGCATTAATGTTGAATTGTATTTTGAATTTTAGATAAGTCAAAACATCAAAAGTATGAGCATTGCTCATCGATTCATGATTCATGCATATGTTTATTACGGAATATCCAATCTTATTGATTCAAGTTTGATTTGAAAGTTAACTCGAAGAACTATAAATTATGTTTTTCGAGTTTTGCCAAATTCACCATAAAAAATGGTCAAAAATATGTTTGAAGTTCTAACGGTAAAATTAATTTATCACATTAATGAAACAATGATGAATTAATTTAATTTGTTTTTCAATGTCTTTCAATTGTTTGTTTCAATAATTTTAAAAAACAATTTTATCAATTGTAAGCTTCCAATACAAAAATACACCCTTTTTTAGAAGTAACTTTAAATAATTAAAGAAATTCCACAATTTAAAATTAAAATAAAAAATGAACAATTAAATAAATCCCAGCCCCCTTTTGCAGTTCTTGGCTTCTTTCTATCGGGCCCCTGAGTTTTAAGAAACGAAATTCGAGCAGTTTTAAAGATCCCTAAACCAGTTCTCATCTCTCTTTGGATTTCAGACGTTCAGGTAAATTATGCTCGCATATTTTCTATTTTGATCCTTTTGTTTTGATCTAATTGCTCCGATTTATGTTACTGGTTAAGAACCCTAATTTTAGTTCTTCCGAAATCCAATTTCTGTTATTGCATAAGAACCCTAGTTTTTTTTTTAATTTTCTGTTGTGATTTGCTGGTCGGCGAATTAATTAACGAATAAATAAAAATCAGGGGAAAAGGCCGAGGCTTCCTATTCAAATTGTCAACTTTGAGAAACAAAAAAAAAAAAAAAGAAGAATCATATTATTTTTACTTGTGAATTTTGATTTTCTGAACCTCTCATATCTAGGGTTCCATAGGGATCTGGAGACGGAAAACAGAATAGCCGCCATTTTGTTGAAGGAGGCGGCAGAATTGCGCCGCCAAGCTGAGAAGGAAGGTGCTCTTGCTGATCTTCGTCAGCCCGCTGTTAGGAATAGGCCTAATTCTCGTTTCCTAACGGCAACTGTTCGTGGTGTACAACAAGGTGAGTTTGGTAATTGATAGCTATAGATGTTTTTTCACAATTAAAATTGTTGCTTTAACCTAGATATGTGTGGATTGCTCGTATAAATTGAATATTCCGTCTGACTAGTTTTTCGTTGGTTTCAGAAATTATATGAGGGTTTTTTTTTTTTTGGCTATCTTGCTAGTGTATGAAAATCTTGGTTGGGTTAGATTTTCGTTGATTTTAATGCAGGGTTTGGATGTAAATAATCTATCTTGCTAGGGTTTTAGAATAATCTTTTGGATCTGGAAAATAAAAGGGATATCTAGTATTAGATGTAAATTTGTGGATTTTTTTGTTTTAATTTTTGTTAGTGACTTGAGGTAACGTGTAGAAATCTTGAACCGGATTTATGAGTTGAATGATCTTATGTATCGTGAATTCAGTATTTAGGATTTGTTTTCTGGGTAAGATCTAATTTTGCATCCCAGTCAATGCAGATAAGGGCTTAAGCTGATTCATCGTTAACCGATTGTATTTAACACCTGCCCGATGAATGAAAAAACCGAAAATTACAGTTTGTGGTGATAATTAGGCTTCTGTTCTATTTGATTTGCTTGTTGTTTCGTAAAATTCAATCTAAGTTTTTTGCTGACATTTTTAGCGCAAACTCTTTATACGAGTGCTGATTGGGCAAGATTTATGGTGACACAGCAATGGAAACCGGAAATCTTGTTCATTATGCATGCCTTTTTAGTAAAAAGTCAACGAGTTACGTTTGTTATATGAGCCAAGTTTATTATAGCTTCAGGAATTGTAGTTTCCGTCTTTCATTTCGACTATTTAATTTTTTTTTAACTTTTTGGGGTTATGGTACATTCGTTCAATAATTCCTCTATGTTGTTTTGTATTTGCAGCAAACCGTGTAGTCGAAGTAAATGAAATGTGGCGAATAAGGGAGAAACAGCTGGAGCTAGACAATAGGCTTAACGGGACAAGAAGAAAAGAGAGCAGCAGTAGAATGGAAGCTTGTGAATCTCGTAGAAGTAAAAGTACCGACAGCAATGAAGTGGAAACAAGTGGACGAGATCATCACTCTTCAAAGAAAAGATCTATTCACGAACTCGATCCGACGGATGACGAAGGTTTAAGGGATGATGAGGTGGAAGAATTCTTACACTCAAGGTCGGTTCTCTCACTCATTCATGTGGTCTATTTACATTTTTATTTTACAATTTTTAATTGTTTTAATAATGGCAGAACAAAGCGAGGCAGGGGAGCCATTGGATCGAGAATGGATGAAACTGGACCGTACCTTCCTTGTAGTCCAGTTTCGAAAAGAAATCCGCGGGAAAACGATGGTGAGGATTCGAAGAGATCTAGAGTTATTCTTGGACCAGAGAAGCCTAACTCATTGAAGTATAGTGAATCCTCGTCTGATGATGAATCGATTAAAGATAGGAAACGGAAGGCAAAGATTGGATCGAGCAAACGGCACTCAAGGAAACACAAATCCAAAGAGAAGTCGAAGGAAAAGAGGAAGAAGAAGAAAACTAAATATCACAAATGACTGTATACAGCATTGGTCTTCTTTTCTGCTAAATTATTGAGTCTGTTAATTATAATTATTGGAATGAAATTGTGATTTTCAAAAATAATTATATTATAATTATTGAATATTGAAATGTAGACAGTATATAAAGAAGTGAAAAATATAACCAAGGAGATCAATATCGGTAAATCAATTAAACAAAAACTGGTGATTATATATAATAATTATAAGAAAATAAAATGCACGAAAAGAAGAATTGTTTTTAGGTTCAACCCTTTTTTCTCATTACTGAAATGAAACTTCAAATTGTTACATCAAAAATTAGGGTTACAGCCAATTCACTACGAAGAAGACGATCTATTTACTATAATACCCCCAAACAGTAAACCCTAAAATTGGAATTAAGCCCTCTCGCCCCTAATTCTTCTAGCCAGCTGGATGTCCTTGGGCATAATTGTAACCCTCTTGGCATGAATTGCGCAGAGATTGGTATCCTCGAACAGTCCGACAAGATACGCCTCCGCCGCCTCCTGGAGCGCCGCCACGGCGGAGCTCTGGAACCTCAGATCGGTCTTGAAGTCCTGAGCGATTTCGCGAACAAGCCTCTGGAACGGCAGCTTGCGGATCAGCAGCTCGGTGGACTTCTGGTACTTGCGGATCTCACGGAGGGCGACTGTTCCGGGGCGGAAGCGGTGGGGCTTCTTCACACCGCCGGTGGCCGGAGCGGACTTCCTGGCGGCCTTGGTGGCCAGCTGCTTGCGCGGCGCCTTGCCGCCGGTGGACTTGCGGGCGGTTTGCTTGGTGCGTGCCATTTCTAGGGTTTTGCTCTTTGGTTTCTAGAAGATGAAAAATTGGAAATTGAATTTGTGGGTGAAGACTGAAGGGGATTCTCGGAGGAGATATATAGAGGGGTTCCCAAAATTTTTGGCGGGATGGAAAATAATCGGAGCCGTTGAATTTTGTGTTTTAATCTAAGGCTGTGGTTTGTTTCATTTTTAGTTTGTGCGGATCGCTGACGTGGCGAAGATGTGTGTTTGATTTCCGAGAGGCTAGAGGTGGTATCTGAGTCGTTCAATTATATCTAATCAACGGTTATGAATTTCGGCTCTGCACAAGGCGAGGATTGATGACCTGGACGATTCGGTGTAGAGGCTTTTGAAATATTTCAAATCCCTCTTTGATTTTACTTTAGAAATTTGGGAAAACTATATTTTTAATCCCTCAAGTTTGAACCTATTTCAGATTTGGTCCCTCATATTTAAAAAAATTAACATTTTTAGTCTTTTTCATCAATTTTCCATTAGTACTAACAGAATCAAATCAAGCATGCGCTGGCGAACTAACGATAAATTAACAGAAAAGACCAAAATGGTTAAATGTTTGAAACATGAGGGACTAAATGTGTATTTTATGAACATGTGGGGCCAAATATGAAATTAGTTCAAACTTGAGGGATGAAAACTGTAATAGTCCCAATCTTATTTTATCATAATTTTTCAAGTACTTAACTTTTAATTTAAAGTATTATATAAATTATATTTACAACCATCCAAACAAAACTTTAACAACATAAGTCCTTACAACAGCATTTGTATATAGTTCCATACAGCCACAAATAATATATATGGTCACGACTCATCGACATGGTGATCTGTTTCGTCGAATATCTCTTCCTGCAAAAGAGTAATCAAATCGAGCATAAAGTTAAAACGGGATTAATTTTCGAACATTAGTGGTTTTAAGAAATTAAGACAGTACCTGCAAAAGCTCTTCAATAACATCTTCCATGGTTATAATCCCGACAGCCTCTTCTTCTTCCGGAAGCTTTGGCAGAGGACTTCCGTCTAGTTGCAGTATGTCCGAATACATGTTCTTTGTCCATTTCTTGCTCCTAGGTGTGCCCTTGAAAGAATCGTTTCCATTGTTTGGGAAACTTTTCCATTTCTGAAGTGGCCTTCTCGTCTTTACACTCGAGTCCATTGACTTTTCACGGTCAATGTCAACTCTCACGTCATTGACCGAATCTACATGCAAATAAAGTGCAAAAACGTGGCGGGGCTTAAAAGAGTGATATATTTACAAATTTTTTAACCGATAAACGGAACTTACTATCTAGCGGTGCTTGGTAAGAAAGGTGGTGAGTCAATTTGGTCGAGTGTCGTACAACCACAGACATGTGACTGTGTCCCTTTTGGAATTCATTCAAGATGTCGTATAATGGCATAGTTTCAGGCACCCTGAGAAATCGAGACAATAAGGAAAGTATATATGTATATATATTATATATATGTTGGAATATAAGTAAAGAAACAACGTACTTTGGGATTCTGCGAATCGTGACACTCTTCACCGATACTTTATCGTCTGGATGAATGGTTAACAAATTTTTGACCTACAATTAACATATTTATTTATTTCCCTGGATATATATATACATCGAGAATCGTGAAATAGTTGATTAGTATTAAGTACGAGAACAAGTCCAATGATATTTGTAGGTTGCTCGTAGTAGACAGGCACTCGGCTATGTCCTTTCTCCAAAATTAGATTCATCAAGCTCCTACGAAGATACCAAACAGTGACATTATTTTTCAATATTAAAGTCACTATGGAAGAAGGATTAAGTTCTTGAACGAGGATTTATAGGTTACCTATCGAGCTTTGCGTTTATATCAATTGCAAACGTTTCGGATATTGGAGTCATGGCATCACTAGCAGTCTTCTCACTGAGTTCGAGTGCACCAGCAATTATAGTTGTTTCGTCATGTGTGAGTTCTCCACCTATACCTGCCTGCATACGAGTAACAAGTAAAGAACGAGCATATCGTTTAAAATAACAATAAACGATGACACCGAAAAAGAAGATATTTAATCATCGCATACCTCATTGCCGTGTAAATTAACAAGTGTTTTCAACTCGGCACGCCGGAAAAGAGCTCTGTGCCCATGGCCGAGCAGCAAGTCCAACAACTGCATATTACAGAAAAGAATATACAGCAACGGTGTTAGTTTATAGAAAAATGTTAAATAAATATAAATAGTTTTTGAAATGCAAATGTGAATACTAAATAAGACGAATTGAAAACAAGTACCTTGCTAATAGGATATGCAATCGGAAAACAGATGCAGACAAGAATTCGAACTATTGGAGCCACAGCTGCACCGATAGCAAGTCCGTGTCTCGAGCAAACAGATTGTGGAATGATCTGGCAGTAAAGAATGATCATTAAATTTATCTCAAAACAATTCTCAACCTAAAATCTCTTGAAATCGGTTCCAATCACCGTTTTCTTTTTTTTTTTTGGGGGGGGGGGAAAGGAAATGTTTGAAAATTATTCACCATATGCATGCTTTTACATTTTAAAGTATTTTTTTCATCGGTTGTGTGAATGTGTAGTTTCGTATCTAGTAAATTGTAAAATGAGATACCTCGCCAAACAGAAGTATTAAAGTCACGGAGATAAGGATTGCGCCCCAAGCTGTGACTAGACTGTCAAGGAAAATAGGAAGGGCCTGAACGAAAAATAACTCAAAATATTAAATCATCTATGCGAGGCTGAAATTGTTTTTTGAAGAACCGTAACTCAAAATATGAAATATTTATATACCTCCATAGCTGCGGCATTGCAGATAAGCAAAGTGCAAAGCAATAAATGCTGATTCTTAACAACTGGCAAAATCTTTGCTGCAATAACAATTGAACGAATATATGAAATGCCATATTACAGCATTTTAAACGTGAATTTTCAAATAAAATATTCGTTCGGCGAAAAATCAAAACTCATAATCTACAATTTTCATGTTTGAAAAATTGAAAGCAAACAGAATGAAAATTCCACATAGTAAATCTCTGGTAGAGATAACAAATTACAAGTAAATAATTAGGAATAACACGAAATATGCCCAAACTGGAATTTGCAAAGCTCATATACAGTAGAACCTCGATAAATTAAGACTTTTGACAAATTAATAACCTCGCTTAAATAACAGTTTCTTCCGGTTCCGACTCTGGTAAAAACGAACTAAATTATTAGTTCGATAATTTAATTTCGGTAAAGTAATAGAATTTCGCTAATCCCGACTGTATTAACTGTGGTTCAAAATCCCTTCATCAATTAAAATAAAAATAATTCCGGTATACAGAAAAATTAGGCTGTAGTTTGTTCCAAAAATTTGAGCGCCGAAACAATTTCAAATGATTTTTCCCTCTTTCCTCAACAAAATCAAGTAGGTGCTGAAGATGAACAGAGCATAAGAAACTTCAAACAACGAAACAAGGAAGCTAAAATTAAAAACGAAAATTACGAAATTACCGGCATGTTGTTTGTCCTTTGGGGTTCCTGATTTGGCGAGAACTTCGAGATCGACGAGGCTCATGGACATGAGGCCCAAAGTAAGCCCGGACATCAGGCCCGCAAACAGCACCAGAAACACAATCACCCCAATGTGAATGAAGAATTCCGTCTCGCAGCATCTGTACTCCACCGCCATTCAATTCAACACCACCACACCTCCGCCGCCGCCAAATCAAAATCTCCGCTCCTTTTAAGTAAGTAATTAATTCAATCTACACTGCAGCTCCTTTTATTTTTTTCCTGCAAATTCCTGGTGGACTCAGAACAGAATTCTGGAGTTTAGAAGGTGTATGTATAGTAAGGAACCGGAGGAAGTGGCAACACAGAGAGAGAAGAGAGATTTTTAAATGTGTCTCTGTGTGTGTGTGTGTGTGTGTGTGTGTGAGAGAGTAGAGAGAGAGAGAGAGAGAGAGTGATGACGTGTCACCAACCTGAGACAGGGAGGCCGTGATGGTGCTTCTCCTTTCTCATCTCTATCGTTTGTGTTGTGCTGCGTATCTTTCCAATTTGAATGGCCCCACCTTTTTTTTTTTTTTTTTAACTTATTTTATTTATTTATTGGTAAATTACGATCGCCCTCGAGGTAAGAAATTAAATTTCCGAAGAAATCGCTATTATTTCGATAATTACAACTACCTTCTCAACTATGAAATTTCTTACGCGTTCATCCATGCGATCTCAAATTTAATAGAATCTTATAGATTATGTGGAATATTTTTCAGTTTGTACCCGTTTTACCTCATTCGAGCACTACATTTCGAAACAAGATGATCGTAAGACGTGTCTCTTAGCTTGTAGATATCAGATTGTTGTGTATTAGAAACTGCATTTTTTGCCCAAAATGAGTACAAACTAGAGAACATTCCACAGAATGCAGAAAATTATGTCGATATTTGAAACCGTAAAAATAAACATGTAAGAATATTCATAGTTGATGGGATGATTGTAATTATCCAAACATGAGGGGTGACCGTAATTTATGGTTAATTTTTTCACCTAATTTTTTCATCATGTTCATGTAACGCACTATACAAGTTATTTTTGTTGTTTTGCCTATAAATAGTAAAAATTAATAAAATGTGGATTTTCCTTAAATATAGCATGATATAAAAGAAACATTATCTACAATCTATTTTAAGTTAATTCACTTTTCATTTTATTGTCTTTTGTCAAAAGTTATGAACATACATATTTTACCGAATATTCGTTTTCCTCTAATAATTATTTTTATGTCCAATTATTATAATTATCGTCTAATTTTGCCCAAATTTATGCCAAAAATGAATTAATCATTGTATAATTGAAAATGATGGTTAACTGAAACTAAACCGTAGAGTACCGGTCAGGTTTTATGCTGATTCGGTTTGTGTATTATTATTACTAAGTATTTCAATTTTAAAGATAATTCCTGGTTTAGTGTTGCAATCATTGTCTGAGCTAATTCATAATTAGCTGTTTTAATAACAAGTTTATTATTACTCCCTCTTTCAAAATAAGTGTTGTTTAAAGTTAATGTATATCAGTTCAGAAAATTAATAAATACTATTAGTTTTAGGAAAAATAATCTATACTTGATAAAATTAACCCTTTTGTAGCTTTAAATCTCTCTATATTAGTTCATTAATTGTAGGGTAAAATTGAACAAAAAGTATTGTCATATTTTCTTACAACTCTTTGAATTTTCAGGCTTAATTCCACTTTACACTATTGAAATGAAGCTTTTTGGCACTTTGGACTCTGAAAAATAATAATAACACTTTGCGTCCTTAAAACACAATAAATTATTCACAATGCACCCTTAATCGACTAATAAAAAATAATTCATTTTATTATTTTTTTGCCGGGTGCAAAATAACAAATTGGGTAAATTACAACCATCCCTGAGGTATGGTCAATTTACGGAAAAAAGCCTCTTGTTTTGATAACTACATCTACCCCTCTCAACTATAATTTTTTTCTTACACCTCCACCCTTATGGTGTCAAATTCAAAATAATCATCTAGATTTCGTGGAATGTGCTATAGTTTGTACTCGTTTTGTGTAAAAAATGCAGTTTCTGATGCACCACAATCTGATATATATACAAGCCAAAAAACACATATTATGATTATGTTGCTTTAAAATGTGGAGTTCGAATGAAATAAAACGAGTACAAAAATGATAATATTCCATATAATCTTGAAGATTCCACTAAATTTGAAACTGCAATGGTGGACGTGTAAGAAGATTTATAGTTGAGGGGTGGTTGTACTTATCCAAATACTATTATGTAACCCTCAACCCCTCTCTCGAAGTCAAATGAGGTCTTTCACTAGGTGCACCTGGGTGACATATATCCGAGATTCTGAAAAAGATGAAGAAACCCCATGAAGGCCCCTACCAAAGTCGCGACAACTAACAAGGCACCCGACCTTTTGACCGGATCGTACGAAACATAGAAAAAAACAGATATGATCAAAAGGGCAATGGGGACCTCTTGTTGCAATTTGAGGGCATGTGTTGTAACCGCCCGAGAAAAAACGCTCCAGCAACGACGAGCGACCAAAACCATGATTTGCTTATATCTTCCAAGTACGATAGAGGTGAGAGGAATGCTTTGATGATCAGGAAGTTCCAAGTACGATGGAGATGAGAAAGGGGGAAATAAATACTTCTCTATCGTTACTATACTAGTTGCTAAATGATATTCTGATTTCATTTATTTCATGTATGTTCACGAAGGATGTTGTGAGGGTGAGCCTTGCCATGGTGAGCCCTAGTAGTGTCGGACAATACATTTATTAAAATACTTCCATACAATACATTTATTAAAATACTTCCTTTGAAAATCAAATGATATTATGTACACAAACAAAAAAAGTAGTAAAGATATCAGCTTATTTCATTAGTTTATTTAATGTTCAATAGTATACCCATATGGAAGATACTTGCACCTCTATTTATACAACTTCATATTCTAAATGACGGTAAACAAAAAAAGTAGTAAAGATATCAGCTTATTTCATTAGTTTATTTAATGTTCAATAGTATACCCATATGGAAGATACTTGCACCTCTATTTATACAACTTCACATTCTAATTGACGGTGGTGATCATTTTCATCTAAATGCTACGCTATTTCTACAATTTTCTACCAAATGTATGAAATGTATATAAAGGAAGATCTTCTAAAGATTTCTATTTTAATGGGAATATTTTAAAAGATCCTCTAGAATCTTCTACTATTGGACCTAATCACCCTTTCTTTTTGGGTTCGTTTGATGGGTCACTTTTAACCCCTTGGTTCCAAGGCAAAAAGGGCGGCTTGTGACATAGAGCGGCAAAAAGGGCGGCCTGTGACATAGAGCTTGTGCTCGCGAGCTCGAACTTGCTAAAAAGCTCGACTTATTCCCAGTCACACCCCCTAGTGTAAGATATCATAATCAAGATAAGTAAGCTATGATGGTTTCATTTTATATATTATAGAACTAAAATGCTAATTGTAGCGGGACTTTTACTGAAGTTGGCTTATTTGCAACGGTAGTCTCATTTGTCAATTTTCTAACTTTCTAAAAAAATCAAAACTCTCTCAACTAAAAAAATCGAAAACATAGAATTTGAAGCTCGTTTAACAAATTCGAAAACAAACAACAACTTCTTCGATGGCCGATCCGAATTACTTTTATGAGGTAAAAAGAAAAAAAAAATTAATGGGTAATCGTGCTGTACAGCACGATAAGTATATATATAAAAAAAATTAAGTTACCCTTGCTATACAACACCGGAATCTGGGTATTAGTTCCCCCCATTTTTTTCTCTTTTTCGTTTTACTGTATTTTTTAGTATTATTAATATATTAATTATTAATTTTTATAATTTGATAGGGTGATGATGGTGAATCCGATAAAGAATTTGACGATGATAATGTTTCTTAAATTATCTAAAAATTCGATATAAAAAAAAATAATCAAAATTTTTTGAAGCTCCGGTTCTGCAGAGTTTTCGTTCTCTGCAGAACGGGAGCTTAAAAAAAGTTGAACTCTCCATTCTGTAAAGGACGAAACCCAAAAAGAAATGGTTCTGAAGCTCCCGTTCGGCAGAGAACAAAATCCCAATAATTTTCAAAATAAAAATAAAAATTGAACTTTCCGTTCTCTAGGGCACGAATACTTGAAGTTCTTCAAGCAACCATTTTGCAGAGCACGATTGCTTGAAGAATTTTCAAGTTTTCGTGCCCTAGAGAACGGGAAGTTCAATTTTTTTTAATTTTTTTTCGAAATTTACCTAGATTTAATCCTAAACATGCGTTTGTACGGGAATTGAGCCTCGTTAGCTACGTCTTCAAAGTCGAAATATTTTCCGAAATTCGAATGTCTTGAGAGAGTTTGAGAGTAAAAAAATTAAATGAAAAAGATACCGCTGCATTCAGTAAAAGACCCGCTGCAAATAGCAACGCCCATTAAGTTAAGGAAGTTAATTGAACTCTTATTCGCTTCATTTAAATTTAATTTAGTTATTCATGCAATTGAGTTAGGTATATTTCACTCTAAACGACACCGTTTCCTCTATGCATCAAGTGGCAGCACCAGTAATAAATTAAATTAAAATAATATAAACGAACAAATAAATGCCACTGAAATAAATCCCAGCGCTCCCTCCCTCGGCCCTAGAGTTCATCACTGCCGAGCAGATCTAGATCCCAAATCAAGGTTCGATTTTCACACACATTAGGTAATCTACATCTTTTCTATTTTGATTTTCCCCCCTTTCGAGTTCATTGTTTATTTGATTCAATTTTTTTTTTGTTTCTAGGATTATGTAATTTTTAATTTTTCTTTATAATCACGAATCGTGATCAAGTCGAACTTCAGTTGCTCGAGCCGTGGTGCTGCGTTTCGATGTTTTGGGTTGAAAAGATTTGGTTTTTTTTTGTTTCTGCTGAATTTTCCCGCCATTAAAGAGCTTGAATTAGTTCGATCATTGCTTTTTTGAAGTTGTAAATTGGAGTTTGTCTGCTTGCTGATCTTCTATGCTGGTGGAAATATATCAGCAAATGGAAAAAAAATAATATTTTTTTTCGAGCAATCACGCTAATTAGGGATGGGTTTCTCGTTGAATAATTTAGTTGATGTAGTGATCTCCTCTATAAATATTTGTTGCATAATTGTGCATATAGTAAACTAAGGTCTCGCTTGGTTGGAGAGATTAGCCATGATTAACTAAATAATAGGACTTTGTTCGATGTTTGGTATCCCCAATAACTCGCCGGGTTGACCCGCAAATATTATGTTATCATGGCTTATCTTGCCTTCTAGGCATGTTTTTTATTAGATCATCGAAGGTCCAATAATAGAATCGGGTTTCATTAGATTATTTAATTTTATCTTGGCAACCAAACGAGGCCTACTAATGAGTTTTCTTGCTGCAGTGAAGTGATATTTTATAGTGTTTTGGTTCTGGTTCCAAAAATTTGGATTAATGATCTTGTGATTTTGATCCTGTTTCTAGCAGGTTATTACCGTTTCGCCACTGTAAAATAATGTCAAGAAGACCCAATACTTCTCGTCGATTTGGTGACAGTGTCGGCATTCCTTTTGTGGGTGCATTGCATACCAAGTCCCGTCAATCTCCCCTACTTTCTATAGGACTTGTTGTAGTGGTAAGTAAATCTTGTCTTCTTTTACTCTTCACATGTCCATTTATGCATATGCAATTACGTGTGCTTGCTCTAGTCGCAGAAATTGTTCAATCATTAAAATATGGCAGAAGGGTATTATTGCCCGTTGTTTACTTCTGACGATGCGGCTGTCTGATATGAATAAGTTGCTGTTTTTTTTTAATTATAATTTATAAATATATATATATTTCGTAATGAGAAAATTGATGGGGGTAACTCTGTGGAATTTTCAGGGAGCACTGCTGATTCTTGGTTATGTGTATCATGGTTCAGGTCTGTTGTTGACATACTCACAAACACACATCGTATGATAATTGATATGATAACATTTGATCATTTTAACCGTTCTTTTCATAAGGGATTTCGGTTAAATAATCATCTGTGAAGTTCGTTTTCTTGATTTAATATTCAAACTCTTTCTCGACAGGTGGTGGGAGTGGTGACATAGCTGCTTTAAACAGACTTGATGGTAACTGCCTACAATTTACAAAGCAATGTTCATTATTTTAAGCTTTTTTTTTTCCCCAATAGAGGCTGTTTTATCTTTCGATTTTTGCATCTTCATGTGGTAGCATATACTATATAACATGCTTTGAGTGATAAAATGCAAACATTTGTATTTTATAAAAAAATATAACGTTTCCTTCTGTTACATATAAAAATCGTCCATTTACTGTTAATAGATAAACCTGGCTCCAAATAAATCCCATTTAAGATAAAACAATGCATGCATGTATATATATATATATATATATATATATATATATATATATATATATATATATATATGATTATGTTCGTGTATTACATACAGGTGGTGTTTCATGTACACTAGAACTGCAAACACTAATACCGATTCTCAAGAAAGCATACGGTGAAAGCATGAGGAAAGTGTTGCATATAGGCCCCGAAACCTGCTCGGTAGTTTCCCAAATACTGAAAGAAGACGACACCGAAGCATGGGGCGTAGAGCCGTACGAGATGGACGATGCCGATGCCAACTGCAAGAGCCTCGTGCGCAAAGGGGTTGTGCGCGTGGCCGATATCAAGTTTCCCCTTCCGTACAAGCCTAAGTCCTTTTCTCTTGTCCTTGTTTCGGATGCTTTGGATTACTTATCACCAAGGTACCTTAATAAAACCGTTCCTGAGTTAGCTAGGGTTTCCGCTGATGGCTTAGTCATATTATCTGGTAATTTTCCTAATTTTATACATTTTTCTGTCTAAGAAGATTTTGTATACGGTGTCAAGTTTTTGAATGTACTGAGGAAATTTGTGAATAAATGTAGGTTATCCGGGCCATAAAATAGCTAAAGGGACGGAGCTATCCAAGTTTGGACGCCCTGTGAGTCTCGACTTCTTCTTTGTTTTTCTATTTTCTGTGTTGGCGTTTTTTCGTTTTCTCTTTTTTTGGGGGTTCATTTATACATGTTAAGATGATAATAGATAGATGGTGGGGCGTCTAGGGGTGGAAATCCGACGGTTCGGATTGAAATTTTCATTTTCATAGAAAAATTCCAATTTTTTCCAATTCCGTTCCAAAAAGGAAAAATCGGAATTTCGGTAATTGGAATGAAAAAAACTCGTTCCAAATCGGACAATTTTGGATCTGAATCAACAGGTTTCGGAAAATTCGATTTTTTTAGTCACCTAAAATATAAAATGCATATATAATGATACTGTAAGTGTAATTTTAAGAAAAAAAATCCGAATTTTCGGAAATTAAAATCGGATCGAAAATGTGAATCTCATATATATTCCAATCATGATCCAAAAAATTCCGGAATTCAGAGTGAAATATATTGTTCAAAAATCGGAAAACTTCAGCTGAAAATCGGAAAATCTCTTCCAATTTCCACCCCTACGGGCGTCACGGCACATCTCTAAAATTTTTAATTTTTCACTATGATTTTACTCCCGAAGATCTGATATATATTCTGAGTTTAATTTGCCTGTTATTTTTTACTTTTTGCTCTGCAAAACGAATAATTGAATAAGCAAGGTTAACACTTGATAAATACATAAATTTTCTAGCGTAAGCACTTGTAAATCAGCATGTCGATCTTGATTGTGTAGGCCAAATTCCGGAGCTCATCGTGGTGGATAAGATTTTTCATCCAAACAAGGTTAGAAGAAAACGAAACTGCGATCAAGAAGTTCGAACAGGCGGCAGCTAAGAAAGCGTACAGGCCCGCCTGCCAAATCTTCCACCTCAAACCTTTGCATTGATTACCCGAAAATTACCATGTGCAGAAATTGTGTTCGTTTGTTTTATATACCAACGCGAGATATAATTATCGTTGATTGCGAAATTTTGTGATTTTTTTTTTTATAAATAAATTAATTTATTTCACCTGAGCTGAATTCATGTTTCTTTATCCAATGTTGTTTGTTTGATCAGATTTGCACAGGGACCTAATGCAAATATTGGAAATTCTATTTTTAGTTTTTTACCCTATTGATTATTGGTTATATTACATTGGACCCTCCTTAGATTAAATATATTTATGTACAGACCCTTGGATTTAGAAAATAGTACTGAAACGGTGAAACCTATAACTAAAAATCTAACTTAAATTTTATTTTGCAACCCTTCAACTTCTTTAGCTTTTTAACTAAAACCCAACTCTCTGTTCTTTAGCTTTTATCACCACTGTGAAATTCAACCTTTTCATTTCAATATAAAGTTTGAGTAAATTACAACTGACCTCTGAGGTAAGATTTATTTACCAGAAACCCCTATAGTTTGTAAATTTCTTACATTAACATCCTTTTGTAGGGGTGGATGTAAGAAATTTACAAACTGCAGGGGGCTGGATGTAAAAACAAAATTGGAAGAAAATGACGCCACCAATCTGAATTGTAAAAAGAACGGCACTAGAGCTTGCTAATGTGCGCCGCCGCCGTGTCCGCAACGCGCCATCCTCCATGGCCAGAGAACTCCATTACAGCTCAAAGAAATCCGGCGCTTCCACTTCTTCAATCGCTCCTCGCCTCCTCATCTCTCTCCTCTGCCTCGCCTCTCTCCTCCTCTGCTTCTCTCTCTTCCGAAACGACGTCGCATCGCCGTCGCTAACCTACTCGGCGGCGCCCGAGAAGATCAACGGCAACTGCAACCACTCCGATGGGAGGTGGATCTACGATCACTCGGTCCGATCTCCGCCGCGGTACGACCAAACATGCAAGGAGATATTCAAGGGGTGGAATTGCATCGCCGGCAACAAATCCAACGCAATTGATATCCTCAAGTGGCGCTGGAAACCCTACGGCTGCAATCTCGCGCCGTTTGAGCCGCTGCAGTTCCTGGAGAATTTTCGAGATACCAATATTGGTTAAGTCATCTTCATACTCATCTTTCTAACTCCACATTGAATATTCAGTTATATCGTATACAGATTGTTTTGGGGAATTCTGGATAAATTTTCTCTGTGGTGTTAATGTTGTAGAACTTATAGATTTTTTAATCAATGCAGGATTTGTTGGGGATTCATTGAATAGGAACATGTTTGTTTCACTTTTTTGCACTTTGAAACAATTCTCGGCGGAGGTGAAAAAATGGCGTCCTGTCGGAGCTGATCGTGGCTTTACGTTTGTTAAGTACAACCTTACCATTGCGTACCATCGAACGAATCTTCTGGCTCGTTATGGTAGGTAAGCCGAGTAGTCGAGTACCTATAATTTTTGGGCGTGCTTTGTCGAAAAAATGTCAATAATCCCTCTGATGAAATCTGTTTATCTGTGACATTTATGTGGTATTTGATATTCGGTTTTCGAAATTTTACTTTCTCACCTTACAGAATAGTGTCTATTCAATTGTAGACTGATGAATTTTCTATTATTCTGCGTCAATTTACTAACTGTCGTAATATATATTTTTTTTTTCTGTTGAGGAAATTTCACCTTTATGTTGGCTCTAGACTACGAGATAGAATGTGCTCGTATTTCGTCACATTTAGTTCCGGAGTTTGTATTGATATAGGTCTCTTAGTTTATTGATGCTATATTCGAATTATATCGACGGATGTAATATCAACGTTTCAGTTCACATCTTTTATCCATTTCTAACATAGTACTCTGCCTTTGCTTCTGTGTTTTCTAGGTGGTCAGCCAGTAGTAGTGGTGGTATGTTGGAGTCGCTTGGTTATAAGGAGGGCTATAGAATTGACGTTGATTTACCAGACGGAACTTGGGCAGAAGCTCCAAGTTTCCACGACATACTCGTATTTAATACAGGACACTGGTAATTCACGTTTCTTTTGCGCTTGTTAAGACTGATTCAATTGCTGTTTGTGAAATTGGACCTACTAAAATTAGAAGTTGTGGATGCTGTTATGCACCCGATTCCGGATATAGTATTATTTTATTGCTCCCTGAATGCTTAAGCTGAAGGTCGTTTGCTAGCCTTGATTTTTTTTTTTTTTTTTAAACTAGTTGCATTGCTTAATCTATGTTAATTAATTTGATGAGCAGAAACTCAAATCTTTCTCTGATTGTCGAGCCAATTAGTAGACTTGTCATAAACCATTAATTGCTTGTCGTCTACTTCTTACCCTGTTACCCAAGATTACCCGTGAACAGTAACATTTGTTGAGTGAGTGATTCGTGCATTAAGATTTATCTGGTGTAAACTGCAGCGTCTTGTTTCTGTTAAAACTAGTCAGAATTTTTAATTTTTTTTGTGTGTTTTGTTTTCTCTCGATTCTTGCTGGAAATTTGTATGTGAAATTGAAATTTTATTGCTCATCATTTATTTGGCTCCTCGATTGTGTTTTACAGGTGGTGGGCTCCTTCAAAGTTTGATCCAGTGAAATCGCCTATGCTTTTCTTTGAGAAAGGTGTACCTGTGACTCCTCCAATCGCACCTGATGCTGGCCTTGATAAGGTCTTAACGCACATGGTATGATCCTAACTTCAAACTCGAGTAATTTTGTTTTGTGCGAATAATTTGCCATCTTTTGTTATGCAAAGACCGATAGAACTATTTCTTTGGAAGTTCAATTATGTGATTCTTACCAGATTTTGCCTGCAAATTAGGTGTCGTACGTGCAAAAGATTGCACGGCCCAATGCAATTCTGTTCTTCCGAACACAATCGCCTAGGCATTTTGAAGGAGGCGATTGGGACCAAGGTGGTTCTTGTCCTCGTTTACAGCCTCTGGTCCCACAAGAAGTAAGTTTTTTTTTTTTAAATATTTTTTTTAGGCCTTAAGCGATGTCAGTGTAACGGTGGTATATTAAAATCTATCTATGATCAGGTCGAACAATTTTTCTCTGTTGAGAAAAATGGTACAAATGTGGAGACACGACTTGTAAACCAGCACCTAGAAAAGGCTCTGAGAGGTTCGAATTTCAAAATACTGGACATAACTCACTTGAGCGAGTTCAGAGCTGATGCCCACCCATCGACAGCTGGCGGTAAACGACACGATGATTGTATGCATTGGTGCTTACCTGGACTTACCGATACTTGGAATGACTTGTTCATAGCACATTTAAACGGCATTAAACTTCGGAATTAAAGAAACATTTTTTTTCATTATTAGTTCTATTATATACTTTCTCATGTTTGGAAGCATAGCCACTATTAGTTACATCGGAGCACTTCGAAGTTTTGCACGTGTCGTGAACTAGTCATGTAAACATTCACAAAAAAAGATAAAAATTCGATTTTCGATTTTATTATGTATTATATTTAGATTATTTACACTTCACTATTCAACTAACACCGTTATATCATACCATGTTAACTGACCACCTCATCTAAAGCTTAATCTGGTATTCGATGAATTATTTAATACTTATATCTCCAACATAGAAAAGAAAAAACAAGAACATACGTAAATAATAATAAACATTATTTTTAAAGTTTGGCGTGCTTGTAACTTAAATATCAATATTTTACGAACACCACTCGTCGCTCTTAGGTACATTCGATCGGAGGTACAATATACAATCAAGTAATTAACACTCTCAAAAGACAAACCCTAAACTTAAGCAACACTTAATCTCATTCTTTAGTAAAGGTGAATCAAAAGTTTCATCCAAATTCAATGGCTAAGTCCACAATTAGCACAATGGGGAATGTTTTTAAGTGACTTTGATTAGGGTTACTTAAAAATTGTATTAGTATAATGCACATGCTATTTGCACACAATTAGGATCTAAACACTAGTGTACATGCATGCATGGTAACATTCAATTTTCTATAAATACCTAATAAATTATCCCTCCAATATATCATCCAAATCAATTTCCAATTTCATACATACTATACATTATATTAACAAGATCAATCAACAATGATTTCACCTAAAATCCCCACAATTTTCATATCTTTTGCATTAATATTAATATCATTCTTGATAACATCGTCCTCGGCGCAGAGCGCGCCCCAAGACTACGTCAATTGCCACAATACCCCTCGGGGGCAAGTGGGGGTGGGCCCCGTCGTCTGGAACACGACCCTCGCCAGTTACGCGCAGACCTACGCCAACCAGAGGGTGGGCGACTGCGCGCTGACGCACTCGACCGGGCCGTACGGCGAGAACCTGGCCAAGGGCAGCAGCAGCACTTTCACCGGGGTGGCCGCGGTGAATCTGTGGGCGGCGGAGAAGCAGTACTACACCTACGCCACGAACACGTGCAGCGCGGGGAAACAATGCGGGCACTACACGCAGATCGTGTGGCGCGAGTCGGTGCGCATTGGGTGCGCGAGGGTCAAGTGCAACAACGGGTGGTACTACGTCGTTTGCAGCTACGACCCGCCGGGCAATTGGGTCGGGGAGTGGCCTTATTAGACATAAAAAAAATCCAACACTTATTTTCACACGTGTGGGGAGTATGTTATAGCATTAAATAAAACGAGAAGGAATTTAAATAAACCGGTTTTCGATCGGCTAATGAGTCGATGACTAACGACTAATTAGTTATTTCGTTAGCCGTAAACCGGAGAATATGTGCACGTGTTATATAGTGTTTAATTACTTTGTTACCACTAAGTGTTGTATACATTTCTTTGAGTAAAAAGCAGTTTGCCCCCTAAACTATGGGCCGATTTGCACTTTACCCCCCAAACAAAAAAAAATTGCACGTTTTTACCTAAACTTGTTATTTCGTTGCACGGTGCCCCCTAAACTCAATTTCCGGCAATTTTGACCGGAATATTAAAACATGGGCCTTGCACGTGAGATTTACAAATTTATTTATAATAATTTTATTTTTATAAATAAAATTATAATAATTTTTTTATATTTTTTTTTCTTGGGTTTTTTTTTTTTTTTTTTTTTTTTTAATTTATGAAGAATGTAAGTGAATAGACTCTTTTGCCCCTTTAAAACTCACGTGAAAAGCACGTGCGTAAGATTCCGGTCAAAATGGCCGGAAAATTCCAATTTTGAGGCACCGTGCAACAAAAACCGAAGTTTAGGTAAGAACGTGCAAATTTTTTTTGTTCGGGGGGCAAAGTGCAAAACGGCCATTTGTTTAGGGGGTAAACTGCTTTTTACTCTAAAAAATAAGGGTCTTTATTGAAATTTAATTTTCATTAGTTAGTTAGTTACTGATTAATCAGTTTCTTGGCTTTGATTCCAACACTAATCACGGTAAACGTTCGCTAATTCCATTATTAAATCAACGATCAAGATTAACGATCGAGATCGATTAATAGATATATCAATACTTGGTAAGCGAACACTCGCGGGGGAGATTATTGTTAAACCTCGGATAATCCCGGCAGTAGTCATAAACGAGGTAATATTTCCTGACCCATCGGTACAATCTTCGTTGCGCCCACGTCAACGAACCGAACCGGTCGTTATTCCACCAATTCGTCGGGCTCTCCGCACTACACAATCCCGGGTCGTCTCCCTTCCAAATGCATGCATCGATCTTGTGGTCTTTAAACGACGCCGTAAAGGGCGAATTCGTCCAGTCGATCTTGTCTTTCCCGCCATTTGTCGCCCAATCTTCGCCGTTCCAAATACTCGTTTGTAGGGCCATCGGCTGCCACGTCGGATACGGCACGCCTTTGTCGGCGTGGTTTCTGTATGTTCTTATGGGCACCCAATCCACCATAAATCTGCATTAATTAAATTAATTAATTAATTAATTATGTTTTGAATTTAATTAATTAATGAAGTAATTAATTAAATTAAATTACACAATTTGATGAATGTTCCATAGAATGGAATAGGTGTGGAAGTCTTTAGTGGGATCAAACCAAAGCTTTATTCTCTGCTCTCTCTCATCAAATCCATTTGCATACACATTTGTTTGGAGAATATAAGGTTGACCAGCCACATTTCCTAGGAACTCAAAGTCAACCTCGTCCCTGTTTGTTTGGTTTGAAGTCAACTGCATAATATGTAAACACAAAAAATAAAAATAAATATAAATATATATCAATAAAATTATTATAAATAAATAAAAAAAAAAATTAATTACATAAAATGCCACAACTGTGCCTGCTGAATTCCCAGGTATCAGTTTAATTTTCATGTCAAATTGACCAAACAAGAACATGTCATTTGTAACAAAACCACCACCTGTACAAAAATAACAAATAAAAAACAAATAAATTGAATATATTTGTGCATGTTTTTCAGACCAGGAAATTAATTAAGAAAAAATAAAAAGAAAACCTGAATTCTTGTCAAGTATTAAGGTTCTTTCTGTTCCATCAGGAGATGTGTTGACATGGCTCGGAGACCAATTCACGGAGAAATCCTTGTTAAAATCTCCCGTCGAAACAACCAAAGCCCACGACGAGCCGCCTTGGATCGACACAATAACGATTAAAACGAAAAATTCGGATAAATTATTCATTTTTTTTGAACTATGTAAAAATTCGGATAAATTAAGGCTATATATATATATTGCATTTGCATGGGAGGTTGGTGAGAATGTGAAGAGCTAGAAGCAGTAAAGAGTATTGAGTAAGCAAGAATATCTTTACTAAGAAGCAAAGAAATATACTATATGTAACATTTATTATTTAAGCACATTCTTTTTAATACAAATTAAATTGAATTTTATAGGTTTATGCTTAGACTTATTACATCAAGATGACAAATTTAGATTATTTGTTTGCAATATTCGAAGCTTTTGTGTTAAAGAAGCTTTTTTTAGAACATTCCCAATGGCAGAAAGCATGTAGCAAAAGTGAGAGGATTGCATTTTGCATGCAATATATATATATATATATATATATATATATATATATATATATATATATATATATATATATATATATATATATGGGGATATATATATATATATATATATATATATATAGTTGGGAATTTAATTAATTTAGTTTTATAAGCAATCTTTCGTCACCAATTCCAAGTTTTCAACTATTCTTTTCGGCGGCTCAACAGTAATCTCCTATTTTCGGGCATATTTTTTTTTCTTGATTATGCAATGAAATATTTGACTCTATACCTTTCACAGCAACAAACGAATTTTCCTATTACAATTGTTATTGTCATATATTTAAATATATTTTTTTTCAATTTTGAAACGCTATCTCGTACATCGCACGAGAATAGATACTAGTTGAATTGAAAAAGACTTGCATAAATATTCAAGTGAAACATTAATATAATATTGATCAATATACTTCCCTAAACCAAACAAGATTGAAATAGCCACTTAATTTTTTATTAAAAAAAAAAAAGAAATAGCGACTTAATTAATGAGAAAATTATAAATCAAATTAAAAAAAAAAATTGCATCTCAACGAAAGACATTAGGGCCATCATTAATTTTCTAAATTATTTTATTTATATAATTAAAAATATGTACTATATAAGTATATAACTTGCACCAATCATGTTCAGGCGACTTTAATTTTAAATCAAATGAAATCTACTCACAAGTTATGTGCTTAATTTTAAATTCAATTGACTTGATCTATTTAAATTAAAAAAATGTTAAACTTGTGAATTTGAAATATAAGTAGAATCATAAAGTATCAACCCTCAAATCTAGATCAAACGAGTTGAGCATGATGTGGAAATCGGGACGGACCAACTCGAAATTAGTACTTTCGGAAATTTTAAAAAGAACCATAAATTAAAATTTTGAAAACTGGAGAAAAAAAATTCGGATTGAATCAACATAATTCAAAAAAAAATACCTTTTTATTCGCATATATATAATATAAAGTACATAATATATTGGTATATAATAAATACATAACATAGATTTTTTTTTTCCGAAGATTTAAAATCGGATTCTCATATATTCCAATTCGAATACAAGAAAATCTGAAAAATTAGGAATTGAAGTTTTGAGAATTCGTAATGAAAAATAATGTATCAAAATCGAAAAATTTCAGATCGAGATCGGTCAATACAAAAATTCCGTTCCAATAGACCCGTTTCATTTTGTTAATTTATTAAAAATACATTTAAAATAATTCCCATCCTTGATTTATAATTTTGTTTACAAACGATATTATATAAAAACTCGTATAGAATAAAATTAAAATAGGGTGTAGCGACTAATAGTAAAAAAGTAAGATACTGCAGGGAAGGAAACCGGATACGACCCGTTTGATATACGGGTATAACCCGAAAACCTGAAACATCAGAAATGAGTTCCCCCAATTCCCAACTACAACTGTCTCCCCACTCTTGCTGCCAAAATTACAGAAACCTTCCGCCATTTATTACTCTAGATCAGAGAGTAGAGAGAGAGAGAGAGAGAGAGAGAGAGAGAGAGAGAGAGAGAGAGAGAGAGAGAGAGTGAGTGTGAGTGTGTGTGTGTGTGAGAGAGAGAGAGAGAAGGCAAAAAGATCGAAGCATTTTAGTGGATAATTAATTGATTACAAGCACTTCTTCGTGTTTGCGGCAGAGTTGAAATTGAAACTACTGCGAGAAGTTTTAACAATTCGAAGTAACTGCTACTTCCGATTCTCGTTTTCTTCTCTCCAGGTATGCCGTTTTCTTCTGTTCTTCTTATTTACTGTGGTTTATTACTTCCATCTTATTTTTCTTTCTATTTTCAAGGCTTTTTTGACTTCGATTGTGAGTGATTGGACGGTTTAATTGTGTGGTAAAATTAATTTTTTGAATGCTTCTGTGGAATCATGAAGTATTTGATGGAGCTTTTAGGTATTTACTGGATTTGTTTGACTTGAATGTATTGGGGGTTTTGCTTTCAGCAGTTCGTCGGATGGTGAAATTATTTATTGATGTTTGCATAATTTATAATTTAACATATGCTTTTTTTAATTGTTGTAATTAATTTCACGATTTCAGTTCCTTGTTTGCCTATTTTGTTATGTTATTGGAGTAAATTGATGATGCATTGTTGAAGAGAGCGTAGTGATTGAGTTGAAGCATGAGGAATAATTCTTAGGGCTTCTCGAAACTACACTTGCCCCTCCCGATTGTTAATTCATATCAAGCTAATTACGGGATGTTTTTTAAATTTATTTCCTTTGGTTAAAATTGATTTCATTTTTTTTAAACCTAGGTGTTCATTAGTTAAGTACATCGAAGGTTATTGCGACCTTGGCATTTTCTCGTTGTTCAGTCAATGCAAGCGGCGGAATTTGGGAAATAAATAAAACCCAGTGATTGCATATAGAAGGGATGAGATCAAGAATTGAATTAGGGTCTAACTCTGGTTACGTAGAAGTTACTCTTGTAAGGTAGATGAGGGTTTAATATCTTTCATTGAAAGAGAATCTATGTGCATTCTTATTTTGTTTATTTTCTGTTTTTATTGAATCTCTTTGTGTTGACTGATAAGTGATAAGAGCATGGGTTCTGTTGTTACGGAAATGAATTAGTGATTCTAGTCCTTTATTTTGTGGGATATATACCATTTGTAACCGTTCAGTTATATTTTATCAAGGAAAGACGGGATGTAATTATGTCAAAATCATGAAACTTCTCGTAATGAAACTAATGGTGGATTGGTAGTGTGGTACTATGAAATATGTATCGTTGGAACTTCTTGTTCGGTTTGTTTAGAAATTACACGAAACATTATTAACTGGAACTCTGAAAGTTATCTCACGAGCAAATCTTAATTCTTCGTTATGCTGCTGAACGGGACCTAATTTCCATGAGTCGAAGTTTCTTTGTGTTTTCTACTAGTCTATGCAATGTGTTTGCTATTATAGTAGCTCAAGCTCAGTCCATTTTTTCTTCGTTTTTTTAAAGTAGGATCCATTTGTTTGACTACTCTAGTGCACTCTTGTAACTGCTGACTGATGAAAAAAGTCGAGGGAAGTATATTGAGTGGATACTGGAAGAGAGATTATCTTGAAAAGGCCGAATTATAATGTGAAAACTTCATATTGCGAGCCCTGTATTGTTTCAGTTCAATGTTGGATTTCACCAACTTATTTTTCTTCTAAAGTTAACAGGTTCTGTTTGGATAGCAGTGAGAGAAGATAAATAAGCAAAGAAAGCATCTTTGGGTAAATCACTATGTACAGGCAGTCCCCGAGTCGGAACCAGAGATCCAAAGGGATCAGGGTTAAGCATGTTATACAGATTTGTGCTCTCCTTGCTGTTTGCTTTTGGTTGATATACCAAGTCAAACATTCCCATGACAAGAAGAAAGAGTTCGAAGAAAGCGACGCAAAAGCCTTAACCGAAGGAGCAAACAGCAACGATCTTATAATGCTCGGAAGGAAAGATATCCGCCCCCTAGTTGAGGAAACAACCTCCAAGAATGTGAAGCACGATGACTCAGCAGAAGAAGATGAAGAAGTAGAAGAAAATAGGAACGAAGAAGATGAGCCAGAGGGCAAAAGGGTGGAAGCTAAGGAGGATGAAACAGACGAGCACGAAGAAGAAGAGAAATCGGATGTAGAAGCTAATAAAGAAGATGATGTGGTAGAAGTTGATAAAGAAGATGATGTGCCGGATGAAGAGGAGAGAAACGGCGAGGAGATCGAAAATCAAGAAACGGATTCCGAGGAAGGTCAAAGTCAAACTGAGAAGGAGAGTTCGAAGGAGGATACTGATAATCATGAAGCGCGCGAAGAACATTACAAGGCAGATGATGCTTCTAGTGCTGTGACTCATAATACCCCGATATTAACTAACGGAAACGAGAGTGAACTTTCGGAAAATGTTGAAACGGAGAACAAAGAGAAAACCAGTGAAGGAAATAATGGAGAGACTAGGAAAGATTTAGAGGTGGGAGGTGAAATGGCTCGAGTTGACAACCAGTCAAATGCAACCACTGCTGAAACCGAGGTAGAAGGTTCATTATCGACGAATAATACGTTGACAGGTGGATCCGATGATCAGGTGAGCAACACCTCACCTGAGGTTATAATAGAGACTCGTGATGATGTGTCCTCGCAGAATGTGACAGAGGGAGCCAATAATTCTTTCGTAAATGTGGATAATAATAATAGTACAGATTCTTCTGAATCAGAAAAGATTACCACGTCAGAAGAAGGGAATAACAGTGAGTCTAAATCAGAAAAGAACGATGAAACTCAGGCTGTGAAATCGGATGAAAGTGACGGTACATACGAAGCTTCGGAAACTACTGTGACTGAAAATCCGGAAGAAGTTGAGCATGAAGATATTGATATATCGGATACATCTAATTCTGAGGAAGATGCAAATGTTCGAGTGGATCTCGACACACTTCCACAGATACAAACAGAAGGAATCGAAAATGAAGAAGCTGCTGCAGAATGAACATACACCATGAACTGAAGTTTACCCCTGGTTTATTTTTCATAGTATCTTTTCTTCTTTTTTTTTTTGGGAAATATTATTTACTGTGTGGTGTTTTCGCTTTCGACTTTTGCAGGTAAAGTTTAGGCGAGTTGAGGGTAATTAAAATTTTCTTATAATATGTACAATCAATCAATCTAGTTTGTTTCTATATTTTGTTTCCGTCGACGTATTACGCATGGCATGATCGAATCGTACACGCGCCCACATGGATGTGTGTGTGACCTATTTTTTGGTGCAATTTTTTTTTTCTTTCTATTTTCTTGGAAGATTTTTGTTTGATGTCAAATGGTGGCTATAAAGACTTATGAGATTATGGGTTTGGTGAGAAATTAGCTGGTAAATGAAGAGATGCCAGTTGGGGGTTGGCCTATTTCACATCTAATTAAAAAGAGTGGCTATGGTTTAACCTCATTTTCCAAAGCATATTAATCTATTATTATGGTGCACTACCCTTGGCCACATTTCTAATCTGAATTCAAGAAAATGTGCAACTAGCTGAACTAGAAATGGGACTTTAATTTTTAAATTTCTTCGATTTTGATTCGTATTTTGTTTCTTAAGAATAATTCTATTTTATTCCAATTTCAAATAACTTCCAAAATATGAACTATCGTATAATAACTTGCAAATTATGGCGTAACTGTTAACAAATGGATGAATTAATTCACACATGCTTACATGCTCCAATCGTTAAGTCGACAAAGAAATTGTAGTAGGTCAACAGAATAACAAGAGTGGCATGAAACAAAGCAAAATATTATTCGAATATTCAATCAATCATAAATAAAATAAAGAAAAGAATTGTCAACAGAC
>NW_012194986.1:1035098-1071844 GCF_000504015.1 Erythranthe guttata | reverse complement strand
TTAATAATTATATATAATTTTCAGCCCTCGACCCTCCACCTTCTTTTGTTCCAAAAATTTTTCGTCAACACGCACTCGGTCCAATACATATCATTAATATTCCTCACGTTTCTTTTAAATTTTAATTTTTTTTATTGAAATGGAATTTATAGTTGTAGGATCCGATATTTTATAAAATTAGATCCCCTTTCAAGCTTAAATTAAATGAAATATTAAAACATCAAGTAAAACTTTTTTTAGTACGCATTTTCAACTTTTGACACTACGTATGTTTCATCGCTATAAATTTTTATTAGCTGGATAGATATCCCCTAATTTTATGCAATTTGTTTTTATATATGAAATTAATTACTAAAATTTTGGATAATTTTATGCCCTAATTTTAATTACTCCTCATAATCTTCATCAAAATTACTCCCATCAAACTAAATCAATACTGTTTTCAACTATACTTTCTTATATATAGTTTCTTAGATTATTCCAAAATCTAAAGGGGTAGAAAATTCTATTATTGGTAATAATTGGTAGATGATTCATTATTGTTTTTGTAATGATTTTTTGTTTAATAATTTCCATATAATTACTTTTTTATTTACCCTTCATTTTCGGTCATAATTATATTAGTATCATTATTTAAGTTGCATGAGTGTTAGTAGTAGCATTACTATTAACAGTAGCAATAGAATTAGAATTATAATTAACATTAGTATATTAAATTTATAATTAGTATATTAGGATTAACATTAGCATTAGTATATTAAGATTAGCATTAGTATTGGCATGAGCATTAGCATATAACTATTAGTTTAGTATTATTATTAATATTAATTAATATTTGTATTGGGATTATGATTAAGATTATGATTAGCATTAACATTGCCGTTAGCATATTACAACTAATATTAATATGAATATTAGTATTCATATTAGTATGAATATTAGCATTATGATTATGGTGCATATTAGTATCTGCATTATGATTAGAATTATTATTGACAATTATCATTAACATTAGCATTCGTATTAGCATTGCCCTTAGCATTAGCATATTAGGAATATTATTAAAATTAGTGTTAGCATTAGCACATTTGCATTTTTATAATGATTAGAATTATGATTCGTATTATTATTAGAATTAGGATTATAATTAGAATTAAGTAATATTAGAATTAAGATTATGATTATAATTAGGGTTATGATTAAGATTAAAATTATGATTGAAATTAGTATTAGGATTACGAGTTAGTATTAGGATTATGGTGCATATTAGTATTTGCATTATGATTAGAATTATTATTGACAATTAGCATTAACATTAGCATTCGCATTAGCATTAACATTAGGATTATGATTCTGATTAAAATTATGATTGAAATTAGTATTAGGATTACAATTATGGTTAGTATTAGTATTATTGTTAAGATTATGATTAATATAGTACTATGATTAGGATTATCATTAGAATTACTAATAGTTATAGTATTATTATCAAGATTAGTCTTTATTGTTATCATTACTGTTACCATTTACATTACCATCACCAATACTAATATCATTAGCATTACCATTACCATTATCATTACCATTTTCATTACCATTACCATTACCATTACCAATACTAACATCAAAACCAGGATCAATATCAATATTATAGGACCAATGTTTTGAAAACCGGATCGAACATCGACCCAGCCAAGTTACTGGGTCACGGTTGGACCGGTTGGACCGGGGTCCCACCGGGTTTTTAATTTTTTTCTTTTATATGATTATTTTATTAATTAAATACCATATATATAATATTATTAATATATTTTTTTATACTTCCTTCCCATTCACTCATTTTTTTATAAAAAATATAATTTAAATTACATTTCTCTCTCACTCTCTCTCTCTCTCTCTTTCTCTCTCTCTCTCTCCTCTCCTCTCCCTTCTTTCTTCTTTGTTTCATCTACTTTTTCCTCTTCACGCAGGTCTCTCATGTCCAAACTGATATGCCCTCCTCTTCTTCCCTTCCTTCTTCTCCCTCTATTTGTTCTTTCTTCTCTCATTTTCCACACATACAGAGATTTTTATCCACCCTTTTTTTTTCTTTCATATTTTTCTTTATTTTCATGTTCACCTCCTCCTTTATTTTTCAGTCACATATGCCCAAAATCCGATTAGATCCGTTCACCCACAGCCGTTTCCGGTAAGGTCCAGTCACCCACGACCGTCATATATGCAGATCCGGCCATGAAATTTGTATACTGCTAAAACCCGGTTCTTGGACCAGTTTCCGGGTTTTCCGGTTCTTACTGGTCGAACCCGGGTTTTGATAGTTGACCCGGTTTTTTGGCGATTTTGGGTTTTCACTATTAACCGGACCGGACCTGGCGGCGGTTCGCGGTTAAACCGGTCAGACCGGCCGGTCCGGTTTGGTTTTCAAAACATTGTATAGGACTATTATCAATATTGATACCAATATCAATCATTACTATTACCATTACCTTTACAATTGCCATTACCATTACCATTACCATTACCATTACCATTACCATTACCATTACTAATACTAATAGTAATATACTAATATTAATGGTAATGGTAGTGGTAATGGTAATGGGTAATGGTAATGGTAATGGTAATGGTCATAGTAATGGTAATGATAATGGTATTGATAATGGTATTGATAATGATATTGATAATGGTATTGGTATTGGTATTGATATTAGTATTTTTATTGATATTGGTATTAGTATTGGTAATGTTATTGGAACTGATAATTGTATTGATATTGATATTGCTATTGGTATTGATATTGCTATTGGTATTGGTATTGGTATTGATATTGATATTGGTATTGGTACGTATTGGTATTGGTATATTAGTATTGCTATTAGTATATTAGTATTAGTATTAGTATTAGTATATTAGTATATTAGTATTAGTACATTAGTATTAGTATTAGTATCTTAGTATTAGAATTACACTAATAGCATTTGTACATTAATATTAGGGGAAATATGCAATAACCCCCTCAAATGGAAAATATTTTGAACTAAACTCAATTGACTATTGAAGACTTTTGCCAACACCCAAGTTTCATTCTTAATTAGTGAGACCCCCCTAACTAGACATAATAAGACTAAAGTGCCCTTATGTGACTAGGTTTTTAACGTGATATAATTTATTTCACTCTTTCACTCCCCCTCTCTCTTTCTCTCACGTTCTCAATCTCTCTTCTTCTCTTCTTCTTCGTCTTTTTTTTTTTTTTTCCTTTTTTCGTTTTTTTGGCAGATCTATATACGCAATTATTTTTGGGCGAGATCCAGGTGTCTAGTCGTCGTCTTTGTAGGGCTCTATAGTTGGTGTTGAAGAAAAGTTACGTGGAAAAGATCAAAGATTGTATGGAATTGTTTTTTTTTTTTTTCGTTTTGTTTTCTTAATTTAGTCTATGGATTATAATGTTTGGTTCGCAATTTACGAGCGTTTGTTTTGTTCAGAGCAAAATGTATGGAGTTTGTGTCGTCCGAGTTGTATCTGATTTCATTTTATCTCGATTTACAGAGTAGTCACATAATAGTCATATTCTCACTCTTCTGTTAATAATTATGACTATTGTTGATTCACTCGATTAATGATTTATGAATTTCTTGTTTGTTTCCCACTCTCTCTTTCATTCACCGTCGTTGTCGTCGCCTCCCCCTCCTTCTCTTTTGTTATTTCCGATTTTTTTTTTCTCCAGATCTTGAGCAGAAGCATTAACGTGACTATAGTCTGGTTCGAATATGACTATCGATGATTCACTCGATTAGTGGGAATCTTCGTTGTTTTATATGATTTGGTAAACATGACTATGCCATATAATCGGAATTTTAAAGTTCAAAGTATAAAAAACAACAATATAAAGAAAGAATATGACTACAATTAATATAGTCACATATAGTCATATTCAACTATAGTCATATTCGGAAAAATAATATAAAATATAAAATAAAAAAATAAAGTCCGATTTTTTTTTTTTTTTTTTTTTTTTTGATTTGGTAGCAATTTTTTAGGAATTTGGAAGTAGATTTTAGGAATTAAATTGTTATTATGGAAAGAGAGAAAAAAAGAATAATTGAGATAAATTATACTAATTAATCATAATTAGAGGAATTTAGGTGCCTCATTAATAGGAATTTTGTTAATAGTGCGGACTTAGTTGCCTTATTAATATGAATTTTATAAATAGTAGATATTTATTAAAAACAAACGTGCAGATTTAGTTGCATTATTAATAGGAATTTTGTTAATACTAGATAATTATTAAAAAAATGGGTAGTATAAATGTAAAATTGGAAATAAATATTCTAGGGGGTTTTCACAAAGGAAGAATTATGGTATGGACATATCACTATTTTTTATCAATAGGAGGGGTGTATTGCTAATGACCCCTTAATATTAACATTAGCGAATTAATATTAGTAATAGTATTAGTATATTAGGATTAGTATTAGCATTAGCATATAAGTATTAGTATTAGTATTAGTGTTACTTAGTATTATGATCAAGATTAGAATTAGTATTAACATATTAGAATTGATATTAATATGAATATTAGTATTCAGATTAGTATTATAATTAAAATTAATATTAATATTGGCATTATAATTAGAATTATAATTACAATTAGAATTTGCATTACCATTAGCATTAGCATATAAAGATTGGTATTAAGATTACCGTTATAGCATATTTGCATTTCTATAGGAATTGGAATTATGATTCGTATTATTATTAGGATTAAGATTATGATTAGAATTAGTATTAACATTAAGATTAGCATTACCAGTAGGATTGGTGCACTTTTATCACCGACTGCGTAAATACAAAGTATCTATAGTAATTTGTAGAATACCGTAGATGAATTCATTATGTCATAGTAAAATTATGGTTCAAAATTTGCGATATAGAATACCAGTCTGTGTACAACATTCCTTAGTTGGTACATTTATTTCCTATAAAGCAGTGAATGAAATCAAATATTGGACAATAGCTATGTTGAACTATGACCAAAGGTCCTAATTCAAAATAAAACCAATAATATATAGATAAGACATAGTGTCAACAACGACCAACGTTTGTTTCGAATATTTTACCCAACAAACTAGAGTCAATAACCATAATTATGTTTACATGCCAACAATTTAAATTTCATTTGCGCAAACGAAGTCGCGTACACGAGACAAAACAAAATAAGACAACTACATTGCTCAATTGATCTTGTAATTCGGAAGATGCTACACAATGTTCTTTTTCATGTCTATGGGTAAAAAAAAACTCTACACACCCATTTTGCATCCCAATAATGGAGGCATTCGTGATTTTGTGCTTTGTAAATCGTAATATGAGGCTGAAAAATGGGGTTCTCTTCATGCACTTTAGGTGAGCATTATTCAGTTGCACTCCTTCGAAGAAAGTCACAGTAGACGTCAAGTTAGACCTGAATTGAGATATGTAACCACCTTTATTTCTCATTCTTTGCACAAGAGTCATGGCAACAAAGATAAATGTTTGGGGGAAGATAAAAAGTACATATACCATGTAACTGTAGAATCAATAGTTTTTTATTAAGAAATTTGAATATTTGTAATTGACAGAAAACCATAGAATATCATAGTACCCATAGTATACCACATTACTACATAAATTATACATACAGTTAGACATACAAAACTCATTAGCAATAAACTAACAAATAAGCAACATAGGCCGCCCGAAGACAGTGCGTGAGCCACACGCGCCGCCGTAGCTCGCCTAGCCGCTGCTGCCGTTTCGCAGCTGCTGCCCCGGATTACACAGATTGGTTTCCGTGGCAATCTAGCTTTGCTTAGTGCGCCTACCTCACGCTTCAAGATGCAAAGTTTTGAATCCATTGTCGTTAGAGTCGATTACGTTTAAATTATAATATGCATGTTCGTTTAAGTAAGATAATTGTATGACTTTATGTGACTATATGAAATTGTTTATTTACTGCGAGCATGATTATTTGATTTAAACGCGAGCATGGTAGTTGGTTTAATTTCGATTAAGTAATTAAGCATGTATGTTGTTTTTCATTTCGCTGGAAGCGCAAATGTACGCAATTAATTGTTTTCAATTATCGGGCATGTGTTTATGTGTTTTAAATTTGTTTAATTCGCATAAAAATTTTGTTTTCCGCTGCGTACACGTGTCCGATTCCCAACAGTGGTATCAGAGCTCGTTGCGCAATTAATTGTGTTCATTTTAATATGCTATGATTTTATGCATGTTCGATTTATTAAAGTAGCGATTGTTGTATTATGTAATTGGGAGTTTTTCCAGAGTTTAAAATATTTTTGAAATATTGTTTAGAATTTTTCCAGCTTTAAAATTGTTTAAAATTAGAAAATCGGATCTGAAATTATTTTAAAACATCGATTTTTAATTGTTCGTATCGAACCGGTCGAACCGGCCGGTTCGATGGTTGTGTGCGATCCAATTGACCGAATCCACGTGGATTCGGGTCGGTCAGACCGGTTCTCGGTCCAACTGAATCGGCCCACTGATTTGGGTCAATTGGACTGGGCAGAGCCGGACCGTTTCGGTCCGAACCGGTCAGACCGGTCGGGCCGAACCGGTTCACTGAAAAAAAAGATATTTCAGATTTCTAAAATTAAACTTAAAAAAAATTGATTTTAATTTTCAAAAAACTATTTTCAATTAATCCCAATTAGTTAATCGAGTCAACAATCATCTATTTTAGTTAATAGGTGTTAGATTAGTTAATTAATTTAAATTGTTAAATTGATTTCAATTAATAGAACACACATATAATATTGATTATAGTTCAACTTAATTAATATTACCTCAACATTATTTGAATGATTTATGTTAGTTGATGTTCTATAGTTATTTTGAAAACCCGATAATTAATTAATGTAATTAATTATTTAGTTAGGTCGTATGTTCCTCTTAGGACAATATGCATTTCCATATACCTTTAGAGAACATAGATGTAGGAATCACATAGACAAATCCGAACCTTCTGATGAGATAAAACTTTTTAATAAAAAGTCCCTCATTCTTAATCTATTTAAGAATCATTTCAAGCTATAAAGAAAAACCAATCTGTTGAATTTTTCTTTCCTTTTGCCAACGGTTGAATTATGTGTAGCCCTTTACTGTAGTGCAGGAAGGCGTGTTAGCGGGAGTGCTATGGTAAAGTTAGTTGTAATTCAATTGACATAACGATGAAGGTAGCCATAGAAAAGGGTTATGCTAGATTAACGTGGTCAGATAGATTAACTAGGGACTGCATTAGTTTGGCATAACTAAGTTCTATGAGCATCTTTGATTGGTAGGTTAGACCTGACACACGACGATTTTGAATTCACGAGATTAAGTTAGGTCATTATCAAGTGTGAGGAAAATTAATTTAGGGTCATATTGTGGATATGATTGATTGTGATCTACCTTTGGGCAAATATAATCGGGCTAGATTAACAACGGGTTATATTTGTCTATTGGACTTAAAGCCCATTAAAAAAAATCAGTTTTCTCGTTTGTCTACTAGAGGGAAGTGGAACTCGATAAAATTAGTGGGAGAACAATTAAATAACATATGGCCAAACATTTAATTATAACAATCATTTAACGCGAATCTCTAATAATCCTCTTCTCTATACCTATCAGATAATCATGTCTATGAATCCCATAATGTCAATCCTCAACAATAAACTCAATGGCCCTAATTACCTAGATTGGTTGCGTAGTCTTAAGCTTGTGTTAACCGTTGAGGGGCGTCTCTATGTTCTTAACGATAGACTTCATACCACTATACCTGCCACATCGACTGATGCTGAAAAGGAAACTTATGAAGCATGGAAGAAAGATGACACTCATGCTAGGTGTTATATGATAGCCGCCATGGAGCCCGCGCTTGCGAGGAAATATGAGTCTAACATACATGCTTTCGATATAAAGGCTCATCTCGATAGTATGTACAGTGAGAATATTAGGGCTTCGAGGTACGCTGCTACAAAGGAGTTGATCACGGCGAGACTGCGCGAAGGGACTTCGGTCCACGAGCACTGTCTCAAAATGATCAATCTCCTTGAAAAGCTAGTGAATCTCGATGTCACCCTCCCGGCCGAGCTCTCGTTGGATTTGATCCTGTTGTCTCTTCCTAGTTCCTATGAATCGTTCATAGTGAACTTCGACATTAACAAACTAGATCCTCCATTGGATGAGTTAATGGGGGCCCCAAGGCAAAGGTCAGCAAGCAAGTTGATGATGTTTGCCATCATTGTGGAAAGAAAGGACATTAGTGCCGCAACTGCAAGGCTTACCTAAAGCAGAAAAGTTCTTAAAAGGGTACGTATTTCATTGACATAAATTTGTCTGTCAATTCTTCTTCTTGGGTATTGGATACGGGCTGTGGCTCACACTTATGTAATGATTTGCAGCTCATGACAAGAAGTAGAAAGCTTAGAGCGGGTGAGACCTACCTAAGGATGGGGAATGGAGCAAGAGTTGCTGCTGAAGCCATTGGCACGATTTACTTAAATGTTTTGGATTCTAGTTTTCCTATTGTTTTGAACGATTGTTTATTTGTTCCGTCTCTCATTAGAAACCTTACAGACGTATGTGGTCCACTAAGTGTTAGTGCGAAGGGTGGATACAACTACTTCGCTAAGTGTAAGTGCGAAGGGTGGATACAACTACTTCGCTACCTTTACCGGCGATTATTCTAGGTATGGGTATGTGTAATTGATGAAGTACAAGTCCTAAACATTTGAAAAGTTCAAAGATTTTAGACACGAAGTAGAGAAGCAGCTCGGGCGAAATATTAAGAAGCTGCGATCCGATCGTGGTGGAAAATACTTGAGCATCGTGTTCATTGACTATCTAAAAGAGAATGGAATACAATCTCAATGGATTCCACCTGGAACTCCTCAACTCAATGGAGTTTTCGAACGTCGGAATAGAACTTTATTAGATATGGTTCGATCAATGATGGGGTTCACGAACTTACCGGCATACTTGTGGGGTCATGCACTTCGCACTGCCGCGTATTTGCTGAATAGAGTTAACACCAAAGCAGTTAAATCCACACCTTTTGAACTTTGGCATTCCCGGAAACCCAACTACAAACATATTAGGATATGGGGTTGTCCCGCTTATGTGAAGCGATTAGTGGGAGATTAGTTGGATAGTAAATCCGACTTGTGCTATTTTGTGGGGTATCCCGAAGACTCAATGGGATACGAATTCTATTATGTCCAGGAAGCACAGACATTTGTTTCGAGAAATGCCACCTTTTTAGAAAGGGAGTTTCTATCCGATAGAAAAGACAGCATGATAGAACTTGAAGTAGTTCAAGAACCGCAAAGTGAAGTTCAAGCGCAAGAACAAGTAATCGAACCAATACAACAATCCACTAATATACCTCCTGAACCTACGGTGCGTAGATCCGAAAGAGTTCGGGAAATGCCGGATAGGTTATTCCTCCTCGAAAATGATGAAGATCATGTTGATCGTGGACAAGATCCAAGAACATACAATGAGGCCGTATCGGATGCGGACATGGGACATAGGCTAACTGCCATGAAGTCCGAAATGGACTCCATGTACTCCAACAAGGAGTGGACCTTGGTAGATCCACCTAAGGGAATTGTTCCCATAGGCTGCAAGTGGATCTATAAGAAGAAAATTGGAGTGGATGGAAAGGTATCGATTTATAAAGCTAGATTGGTAGCGAAAGGATATACTCAAAGGCAAGGTGTTGACTATGAGGAAACCTTTTCGCCAGTCGCGATGCTGAAGTCCATTAGGATTTTGCTGGCCATAGCTACGCGGCACGACTACGAGATATGGCAAATGGATGTGAAGACCGCCTTCCATAATGGAGACATTGAGGAAGAAATTTACATGGCGCAGCCGGAAGGCTTCATATCTTCTAGAAGTGAGCAAAAGGTTTGCAAGCTCCAGCGATCCACTTATGGATTGAAACAAGCATCCCGTAGTTGGAACATTAGGTTCGACTCAACTATCAAGAAGTTTGATTTTGAGAAGAATCCGGAGGAACCTTGTGTATACAAGAAGGTTAGTGGGAGGGCAGTGATATTTTTAGTGCTTTACGTTGATGACATTCTACTCATTGGGAATGACGTAGGAATGTTGCAACAAACGAAAGCATGGTTGTCCACACGTTTCTCAATGAAGGATTTGGGAGAAGCATCTTATGTATTAGGAATATAATACGCATCTATAGAGATAGAGCAAGGAAGATGCTTGGCTTATCCCAAAGCCTGTACATAGACACCGTTATGAAACGGTTTAGCATGGAAGAATCCAAGAAGGGATTCTTGCCAATGTCCCAAGGGGTTCGTCTCTCGAATTCTATGTGTCCGCAACACCTAGTGAAATCGAGGAGATGAAAAGGACGCCTTATGTTTCTGCAATAGGAAGCATAATGTATGGCATGCTATGCACGAGACCCGATATTGCGTATGCTGTGAGTGTCACAAGCACAAATCAGTCTAACCCCGGCCCGGCTCACTGGAAGGCCGTGAAAGATATCCTCAAGTACTTACGAAGGACTAAGGATATATTTTTGGTCTATGGGGGTGCCGAGTTGTAATTAGAGGGCTTTACCGACTCTAGTTTTCAATCGGAAGTGGACGACTCAAAGTCGAACTCGGGATTTATATTCACGCTTAATAGTGGTGCCGTGTGTTGGAAATGTTCCAAGCAAAGCACGACGGCCGATTCCACTACCAAAGCGGAATACATTGCAGCGTCTGAAGCTGCAAAAGAAGGGACTTGGATAAGGAAGTTCATCCAAGAGTTGGGTGTCATTCCTAATGCTAGTGATCCAGTACCGTTGTACTGTGATAACACCGGAGCCGTGGCACAAGATAAAGAGCCGAGATCTCATCAGAAGCCGAAGCATATTCTGAGGAAGTATCATGTGATTCAAGAGATCATTGATAGATGTGAAGTTAAAGTAGAACGAGTCACCTCGAAAGAGAACGTTGCAGACCCCTTCACGAAGCCTTTACCGAGATCGGTCCACGAGAAACATCGAGAGTCGATGGGATTGCGATTCGTGGGTAGTTGGCTTTAGGTCAACTGGGAGATTGTTAGAGTAGGTGACCAACAAGCCAACTTGTGGTTGTGGTCTTTCACATTTATTATGGTAATAAACGAACCTTTTTCGTATTAATGATAAAACACCTTGGGATTCTATATCTTTGTTCCTTTGTCACAAGCATAGATATAGTCCTTGCAGTTATTACAAGTACTAGTAATTGATCTTTAGGATCGTGAGATATTTACTTAAGTATTATAACTGTTAAACGTGTTCCTAGTCGAAGGGTTACGCCACCAATGAGGATATCGGCCTTTCCCATTAAGAGACTAGCACTTAGTGTATGTGTACTGTATCTCATCAGTAAATGGTATTATGATATCGGCATGCATAAGTGGGTGCTCGTAAGTTGACGATTTCACTGAACTCCCTCACCCTAGAAATCACTAAGTGGTTCCCAATAATCGAGTAGAGATATCTGTGGTATAGTTGTATACCACTAGTCCTTATGACCTAGACATCACTGTGACTTCACTAGAGGACCAGCTGTATCGTGATCTGTCCCCGAGTTCCACTGAGGACCACCCCAAGGGCCAATGTTCGTGCAGTCCGAAATCTAGTGGGAGGTCTGTGCATTGTAGTCGGGGATTCAATTGCTAGTATAGTCTTGGATGTCCTGTGTGTTCTTATAGATTGTAATCTCTCTAAGTCTCTGGCCAGAGCTGACTAAGTGATGATTAGAGAATTTGATTCTCTAAGTCATGCACGTAACGATTACACTACTTTGAACGGTCGCACAGTCATTGAACTACTAAGGAGGTCTCGATGAACCAATGCCTCTAGTTCAATCGGGACATATGAATCGAAGAGATCGTACTGTACGCTAACTATATCAAAAGGTTCTTGCAGGCACTTCATTTGTGTCTAGGGAATCATGACGCGTAGTTGCTAGACGCCAATCTTGATTCGTTGGGTGATTAAGGTGAAACGAGCTTCATCTTAATCGTAACTCTAAGGACGAGTTTTGACCACAAAGGGTTGTGGGCCCACGGCTAGCTTACACCTGAACCATCGAGGGTCACACTGCTCGTGCACTCGAGATCTTTGAATAAACGGTCAAAGGTAAAAATTGTTTATCTTTGCAAGATTGGAAGTCAATATGATTGGGTCCAACGTTCGTAATTTGGAATTACGAATGAGAATAAGAAAAGGAAATGAATAGGCGAACATCTTAGTGGACTTTCTAAATCGGGAAGTTTCCAAATTTAGAAAGTGCACTGAATTAGGGTTTCCACTTTTAGAAAGTTGGAAATTGAGAATTGGCACTCTTAATGACGAGGACATTATAATGATTCCGAAAATGTAATTCTTACAATTTTCCGTTCATCGAATTGAGAGAGACGAGCAAGTAAAAGAACTAACGAACTTAAGCTATTGGGCCCGGTCCAACTTATGCCCGTTAGGGTTTTATGCAAGACACTGTAAATACTTGATTTATAGGTCTTGCACAACACACAACACACGAACTAAACCGTAGCCGCTCTCACCTCTCTCGGCCGATCTCAACACGCGGCCACCACCGCCGCCGTCGCCACCATCTCGCCGGAATCGGCCGTCCGTTGGCCGATCCTTTTGGTAGCTCTTTTCTCTTTTCGTTTCTTTCCGTTTTATTTAACTATTTCGTATCTAGTGCCACGTTTTAGTAGATCGAAGTATACAAGGTCAAATCCGAGAGGAGGAAGACCGAAGATCGAAGAATCGAGGAGCAGCCCCATGAGCCGACGTCGCACGCAACCCCACGCGCCGCCGGAAGACAGCGCGTGAGCCACATGCGCCGCCGTAGCTCGCCTAGCCGCTGCTGCCGTTTCGCCGCTGCTGCCCCGGATTGCACGGATTGGTTTTCGTGGTAATCTAGCTTTGCTTAGTGCGCCTACCTCACGCTTCAAGAGGTAAAGTTTTGAATCCATTGTCGTTAGATTCGATTACGTTTAAATTATAATATGCATGTTCGTTTAAGTAAGATAATTGTATGATTTTATGTGACTACATGAAATTGTTTATTTACTGCGAGCATGATTATTTGATTTGAACGCGAGCATGCTAGTCGGTTTAATTTCGATTAAGTAATTAAGCATGTATGTTGTTTTTAATTTCGCTGGAAGCGCAAAGGTATGCAATTAATTGTTTTCAATTATCGGGCATGTGTTTATGTGTTTTAAATTCGTTTAATTCGCATAAATTTTATATTTTCCACTGCGTACACGTGTCCGATTCCCTACAAGAAGCGCAGTAAAGGAATTCTACTTGCAAAAGGATACTACCTTCTTCTCCAAGTTTTCCACCCTATATAAGACCAAGTCAAGCACACAATTGGGAATTAATCTTTTACGCAATTTCAAGAGCAACAAAGCAATAACGAAGACGAACAGTTCGAAGATTACAAGCATAGTTTATCTTTTCATGAATTATTATTTTGTTTTTACTTTAATCACGAGTCGCTAACTCTTTTATTTTTAGAATTTTATTTTGAACCCTATGTGAGATTTATGAACCCAATTCTATGATTTTATGCAAGTTTTAATTCCGGATTATTTCGTCTACTTGTTTTATTAAGTTCATGAAACTAGCCACTTTATGTGCTTTTATGTTATTGTTAATCGCATGAATCGGAAGATCGGGTTAATAATTAGAACTGTGGTAGAAGAGCCTTTGTAGTATTAATATATGAATATATTTAATCTCGTTGGTAGCCATTATTGAGATTTGTGCTTAATGTTGTGTTCTAGAATTAATTGCGTAGGAATACCGTAATGGAATCTAGAGTATTCGAATCACAATACACGCGGAAGCGGGTTATGATTAATTTAGCATCTCTGGTTAATAATCCGAGTTAATTACTTGCATAATTGAAGGAATTGAGGGAGTAATAATCACATAAGGGGGAGAATAAAATCATAGGCTTGTTTTCTCTGGTTAAATCTTTGCTTTTAATTGCTTTCTTGTTTTTGTCTTTTTAATTTACTTAATTTTGTTTAGTTAATTTAGTTTATTAATCCTCGTTCGACTGTGTATGGTGGACTTAATAATAGTTGCTAGGATTTAGCGTCTAGGATTAAATAATTAAATATTCTTTGTGTGATCGATATCCGGACTTAACTGTCCACTATATTACTTGTACGATACTTGTACTTGCGTGTAGGTATTACAACCAACAAGTTGCCGCGTAGCACCCCCCTCGGGTCGGGCGATAAATCGAACCGGTTTATCGGAAAACTTTATTTAGATAGCGGAAGCAAAAGGGATCTCTTTGTAATTTTTAAAACTTTCGAGTAGGACCAAAATGTAATTTCTAAAAATCTCTTTTTGGTTCATTTGAAAACTTTTGGAAACCTTGAAAATTTCGAAACTTCTTAGGGTGATTTTGGTCGTTTAATTTTTTCGTTTCGAAATAACTTTGGAAATGGAGATTATTATTATTCGAGTGCTACGTTTATCTAACTATAGGTTCAAATTTGGGTTCGAGAAGAAATCAGAGTTTAAAGGTGTTTGGTGAATAGGGATTTTCGGGTAAGAAATGCAATTATCAAAATAGGCGGACCAACTATATTATTATCAAAATAAGGCCCGTACTAGGATAAGAGTTTAATTCCCCTAACAAGGAAATATTAGAGTTTAAGGGAACGGAATTACGGAAATTGTTTTTAGTTTACATCACCAAAATAAAACAAGCATAATTTATAGACCCCTCGTACGACCATCCAAAAGCTCCGGTCAAGACTCCGATCCACTACTTGGTCCATTCCGGCGCGGGATTACTACTACTACCTGCAATCAAAAAAATATCTATATGAGCTACTAAGCCCAGTAAGAAATCCAAATGGATAACGAGGTTTTAAAATATGGTTTTACGTACTTAAATTAGTATATACACATAAGCATCACATCTTACCATTCGTCGACAAACGAACACACACACAAACACGTAATTTCATTTAAGCACGTAAATCGACTCAAATACTGAAAATTACCAATTTACCCTTTTCGTGCAAATGCATGAATGAAAACAATTTATGTTGTTCGGATCCGTGAAAAATTAACTTCTTTACTTGGATGATAAGCATATTATTCTGAGCCCGTTCTTTTGGTGGAATCAAACCACCCCTTTATCTATAGTAACTATGGTTGGGATACCGGCCCCCCGTATCCCGACTTATCCAACCCAAGCATTCCATTAACCTTTCCTTTCATATATATATATAACCACTTAAGTATAGCACATAATTCACATAATTATTATAGCATCATATTATATATTTATATATCATAAATTACACACACAACAGCACACACACACACGGCACACACAGATACACATAACATGCAGCCCCAAAACACACTTTAATTAGCATTAAATTATCAAACCATGCACTTAAAGCACCAACATTTTTATCTTTTCATTAATGAGATTTCTCCCACTTTTATTCATCTAATGAATTAAAATTCTTACAGCCCCTTAACATAGTTCAGCTGCAGATTTTTAACCATAATTTCACATTCTCACAATTAATACACAAGGCATAATGATTAAAACACAAAAGTTCCATTTATATCACATGCACAACCAATATTTCGAAATAATAGCAAATGGCATCTAACAATTCTCAAATTTAATTATAGGCTGCCTAACTGACTAAATGAACAGATGCAAAATAAATATTGCAGTTTCCTCAAAAATCGGATTTATAAAAATTAAAATACTCGGCAAGTAGTGTAGAAGCCAAAAATGATTTTTCCAACAAATATTAATCCCAATCTATGGACAAATAGAAAATAACAAAATTCCACTTACTCCTACTGAGATTTTAAAGGTGAAAACATTTTTCATGCTGAAATTTCAAGAAATTGCAGATTAGTCCTAAAGATTCATAGATCTACACATGCAACCCCAAAAATCTTGAAACTCATTTTCTTTTTCCAAAATTCCCAAAAATTCAAAATATTAAACCTTTAAACACAAAATGCTTAGATTCACAGATTATAACATGGATTGGACATGCAAGAACACAAATACCAAGATGAGCACAAGATTTTGGATTTTACACAAAAAGCCCTAATTTTTCGAAAAGTGAGGAAATCTTTTAAGTAGTTTTGAAAATCCTTTTCCATACTATGATACCCTTTAATTGCAGCAAGAAATTCGAGATTTCTTACCTATCAAAGAGTGTAGGCCGAAGAAAGAAAAACCTTCAAAAGAAAATAGGGTTTTTAGAGGAAGAAAAAGGAGGATGAAGAAAAATGAAGAAAACGAAGATACAATGTTACCTCCTTCAAGAAGTGGCTGCAAGATTGAACCAAGCTAATTCAATGGAGAAGGTAAGAGCTTTGATATCAAGTTGGGAGGAGTTGAGATCTCCTATAAGAGGGCAAGTGTTTTTGATTGTGTTCTTGGCATATTCAAGGGTGAAACTTATATAGGGGATTTGCATTTTTATTTCTATAATTTTTTTCTTGAAGAAATTTGAGGTGGTGGCCGATGGAGGAGGTGGTGCTTCGGTGGTGAAGGTGAAGAGAAGACAAGTGGGGGTATAGGTGGAGAGAGAAGAAGACATGAGAGTGTCTCTTGAGATTACTTAGCATGCTTGAGTGTAGGATTAATGTAAATCCTCACTCTTTGCCAAGTGTACAAGCATGCATCTTTTTCTAATAAAAAAAATCACTAATTTCTCTCTTACTCACATAAACCGAACACACACATATATAAATACATATACCTATAGTCTAGAGTAACATAGCTTATATAGCATATGCATATATGTATGCATACATGTACGTATATATGCATGTATTATGCATGTAATTATGATTAAATCATGATATCACATAAATAAATTAATTATACACATAAGTCACATAATTTAATCTAGCACACAATTATCAATAATTAATTCATTTAAGCACATAATTATCGAAATAAAGTTGGCACATAATTATTCAATAAATTCCTAGCACATAATGCATATAATCAAATCGGCATATAAGGATTATTAGTCTAAGCAAATAAGGCACTTAAATCAATTAAGTTAATAAGGTAAATAAATTCCTAATAATTCCTACGTGAGAATTTTCGGGTTATGGAATTTTGGTTAAGGATTAGGGTTTAGAAAATGTGGGGTGTTACATGTCGGGGAATATTTTAATTATTTATTTTATTCTAGCTCTAAATTTAAACAATTTTCACGATTCACCCATTTAATTTTTATTTTATTTTATATTTATTTTAGGTACCATTTTATGCGCAGGAGGTTCGATCTCGACAAAGAACCGTTTGATCCCGAAATCCAACGTACTTTTCGAGCCGCTAGGAGGCTTAACTGCACAAATAATATAATGGCGGACGAAGAATGCAGAGAAGCAGAGGGTCATTTACTCGATGCGAATGGAATTCGCATCCAAGACCAACCCGCTCAACTTCTTTTACAGCCAGCAGTTAGGCCACAGGCACATCATGCCTATATCATCCTGACTCTTGACGGATTCCGCCCGAGCATCCAATATCCAACCATTGAGACGCACAATTTTGAGATCAAGTAAGGCCTTTTGACGATGTTCCAAAATAACGGTTTATTAAGTGGATTGGCAGATGAAGATCCCCATCTTCACATTGTCAATTTTCTCGACACCTGTAATTCCCATCGTCAAAACGGTGTTTCGTAAGAGGCGCTTCATTTAATTCTCTTCAAGCACTCTTTACAAGGAAGAGCTCGTCAGTGGTTGATGCCCCAAGCCCCCCACTCTATCTCTTCATGGCCTCAATTCTTAAGCATTTTTATGAAAGTTTATAGCTCACCAGAGAAAGACGAGAGAATACGACGGGAAATTCATAATTTCGTCCAAGATCAAGGGGAGCCATTATTCGAGGCATGGGAGAGATTTAAAATCCTTTTGAGGCAGTGTCCAACACATGGAGTGGAGTAATGGCGGCAAATCCACATCTTCTACCAAGGAATTAACGAGAATGCGAGAACCGTCTTATATGCATCAACCGGGGGTAACTATATGCGTCAATCAATACCGGATGCATTTATTATGCTAGATCAAATTGCGCAGAACTGGTTTGCCAAATCAAGCGAAAGGACAGTTAGTGGAGCCAAGAAGGTGCCCGGAGTTTTGTAATTAGATGCAATTACGGACCTTCAAGCTCAAATGACCAATTTGCTGAACAAAATCAACTCATTCTACAACACATCAAAGTAAATCCAACATAACAAGTCCAAGCCGTGGATTCTCCATATTGTGAAATTTGCAGTGGAAATAATTACACGCTCCAATGCCAACAAGATGTGGAATCGCTCAACTACGTAAACAATAATGCGCCTTGCAAATTCCAAAATCAAGGGTGGAGATCACAAGGGTAATACAGAGGAATCAACAAGGTCAAGGGTATTAAAGACCTCAAGGTCAATTTCAAAATCAATCCCCTCCTCAACAAAGCTATCAAGGCAACAATCCACCGGCCCAAAAGTCAAACACGAATGAGATATTGGCCCAATTTATGACCGCTACTCAAGCCTCGCTGCAAAATTTGGAGACTCAAATGGCACAACTAGCATTGAATCAAGAGAACCGTCCGGCAGGAGCATTGCCATAAAATACGGAAGACCCTCGAAAGCAAGAGTTCGAGACTTGCCAAGCTATCGATTTCCAGATCGAGGAAAAAGTTGAAATTCAAATTAAGCCGCAAGTCACTCCCATATCCCCAAAGATTGAAAACGAAAAAGATCGAGATCGAGACGTGCCAAGCAGTCACCTTGAAGAACGGTAAGCAATTGGAAGAAGCCCCACAAAAAGAGAAGAGAAATACGGTAATCGAGAAGCCAAAAGTGATTGAGGAAAAGGAATCAATCCAAGAAGAACCGCCATCAATATTGATTGCTTGAGCCCCACCAATTCCATATCCTCAAAGGTTTCTAAAGAAGAAGCTCGATGACAAATACCAAGGTTTTTTGGATAAGTAGAAGGAAATTCGCATAAATATTCCTTTCATCGAATCACTTGAAAAGATGCCAAAATGGGTAAAATTCCTCAAGGACCTCGTGACAAAGGGGAAGAAATTGCAAGGGAACGAGATGATCCAACTCACGGAGCATTGTAGTGCAATTCTTACATGGCCCCTTCCACAAAAACTCGGTGATCCAGGTAAGTTTAGTATTCCTTGTACTATAGGAGGTAAAAAATTTAGATCGCTTATTGATTTAGGCGCTATCATTAATCTTATGCCTTATTCCACATTTAAAAATCTTGGTTTAGGTGAGATTGAACCGACGGCTATAACTCTTCAATTAGCCGATAGGTTTTTAGTTTACCAAAAAGGTATTTTAAAGAATGTGCTAGTAAAAGTTAAGAAATTTATCATCCCTGTTGATTTTGTTATATTTGATATAGATGAGGATAGGGAGATACCTCTTATTGTAGGAAGATCATTTTTAGCCACATCGTAAAACTCTAATTGATTGTGCTAGTGGTGATCTTACAATGACGGTGCGTAATCAAACAATCAAATTCAATGTTTTTAGTGCTAATAAAAATCGGTGTGATAATAACGAGTGTTTTGCTATTGATCTTATGGATTTTACAAATCATGAAGGTTTTGATATTTTGATCTTGGACCATGGAAAAACATCTTTGAGTGCAGGAGATGATGGCGGTAACGGGAGTCGGACGGAGCAAGTTTATTTTGTGGACTCAATTTCAACTCCTCCGAGAGAAATTCATAAGATTTGGGATATTAACGACGATGAAAGTGCAAGGAAGATGTTGCCACCCAAAGAATCAAGCAAGCCACGAGAGAGGGACGATTCAATCTATTAGGGTCGTAAGGATAAAGTCAGAAGGAAAGCACAAAGGACAATTGGTGTTATTGTGAAAATCCTGTCTTTGGTTATTCCCAAGAAAGCGCAAATCAAAGTGGTCACCATTTACCGTTCAAGAGATTCTTCCTCACGAAGTAGTCAACATAAAGGAGCGAGATTCGAATCGTACATTCAATGTGAAACGGAACCTTATTGGGAAGCGAGTAAATATTTCCAAGTTACTTCGGTCACTTTTGCTTGAAAATAAATAAGCAACGTTCGGCTGAAGACATTAAACTTAGCGCTTCTCGGGAGGCAACCCGAGCTTTATTGTTTTTCGTATTTTTCTTTAAGTTTATGTTTTGTTTTTATTTTCATAGTCATGCATTCCAATTAATCTATTTGAATTTTAATTTTCAGGGTCGAAAATGTGGTCAAAGGGTCCAGACGACCGTCCGAAAATGCAAGCAAAATCCCAGACGGCCGTCTGGGAAACGGAGGCAGTCTCTGCATTTGAGACAGCCGGCCGAGTTTTAGTGCAAAATCTCAGACGGACGTCTGAAATCCTGTGGAGGAGCATAAGTGCCAGACGGCCGTCCAAATTCCTATACAAATTCTCAAACGGCCGTCCGAAATCCAGAGACTTGAAAATCAAGTCTCAGCTTTCCAGACGGCCGTTCGGAAATTAGTATATATAACGAGACGGCCGTACGAAATAAATTTGGGACGTATTAAAGAAGGAAAAGTCATATTTCTTCCCCATTATTTCTCAAACCCTACTCCTTCTTTCTCTCAAACTCCCACACCTCAATTTTCGAATTTTCGAATTTCTCTTCCAAAATTCATCAATTTCACACACACAATTCAATCACACATTCTTAAATTATTATAATTGTGTTGATATTGACAGGGAGGCTAGAGAATCGAACCAAATTCTCGAAAATCTACCTATTCAAGGCACACCCACAAGGTGTTCGATAAATTGCTCCAACCACGTTTAGGATTCGATTCTCGTCCAATTCTCACCGAATCTATTCCAAAAGTTCTCCCAACTATGTCGTCCAACAAAAGAGGCCACACGAGTGAAGCGTCATCTTCCAAAGGGAAAGGAAAAGGCAAGAAATGTTCCACCAAAACGTTTCCCCAACCCGAAAATGAAGCTTTTACTGTCGAAGCCGCCGCGGCTCTATTCCATAAACAAGCCAATAAGAATGCCATTATGGAATGAGCCTTGATAGTCACCCTACCACACTTCGCCAACCTTAATCAAGAAATTTTAAGACGAGGGTTGCAAAAGTTGTGTGAACCGGAGCCGATTTACAACATCTCGATCGTCCGAGAGTTTTACGCGAACACGTTGGTACTCAAGCCTCCAAGACATTCCACAAGTGCAGTACGAAACATTTATGTCGATTAGGAGACGGACGATATCAATCAATATTACGGACTCCCGTACTTGGGTCAAAGGTGGAGAGAGATGAGAGATGAAGTCACCAAAGAGAAAATTGGTGAAGTGTTAAGTGATGGGCCTCCAACGTGGATTGAATACCCGAATAAGGGGACGTATGAGATCTATTGGAAGAGCATCAATTATGAAGGTAAGGCATGGTTGACGTTCATTTGCTCCAACGTGATCCCGACTACCTCTTTTGAGTCGGATCAATCACGAACGGTGTGCTCTTGCCTATTACATCATCACGGGGAAGCCAGTCGATAGTGGGACCATTAAGTACAACCAATTATGGCTGACAATGCATGGAAATTCAAAGGGAATCTTCTTCCCTAGCCTCATCACGGGGTTGTGCAAAAGAAAGAAGGTCCCCAAGCTCGAGCTTAACATCCAGAAGCCGATTGCTGATTTTGCGGCCTCGCAATTCAAGGAAGCAACCCATAACGAGCCACAAGCCTTGGCCGAAATTACAGCCGCTCCTCAACCTCAAGCACGAAATGACCCCGAAGCCTCAAGCTCCCGTGTCGATCGACGATTCTGAAAAAAGATGGAACGAGAGATGATACTCACGAGGAACCGGTTGGCTACCATCAAACATAAATTCAACACGGTGGAGGCACTTCAAAGATGGTCGAGCAAGATGCTACAAGCTATCGTACAACACTTGGGATGTGGGACGCCCGATTGTATCGAGCCGGCACCTTTACCGGCACCGATTCTTGAGCCCGTACCTGAGCTTTCCGATGACGAGGAGCGTGAGAGAGCTAGGGAGGAGCACCCCGATCACATCGACTCCGACTAGTCAGGTGTTTTCTATCCTTCAACTTTGTGCTAATTTCGTTGAGGGCAGCGAAAATTTTAAGTTTGGGGGTGAAAAACATGTTTTTGTGCTTATTTGCTTTAGTTTCCATGTATTAGGTTTTATTTATTTTATTTTTATTGTTTTTATCGTTTTTTCGTTAATTTTTCAGGAAAAGAATTGCTTGAGTCAATGCATCGATGAGTTATGATGATGAGAGATGATCAATGTTTGATGATGAGATTGCTTGTTTTGTGTGATAAGGATTAGATGTTTGTTTAGCTTTCGATTCAACGGAACTTAGAAGCGAATTATTGCTAGGAATCACACTTTATGCATTGCTTTGGTTGGATGTTTTGTATTTTAAATTTGGAATTAATTTGTGTTAGATCATGCTATGTTCGGTTTTAAAACTCACCTTAGAAAATTTATGATACGAAGTATTGGGTAGTGAGTGATTTGGGATATGATTTGGGCCTTCTTTGAACCGTTTGAGCCTTTCAAGACGACCTTTTTATCGAAATTATCCTTGAACCTTGATTTGAGGCTCGGAGAAAAGGTGTTCTTTCTTTAAGCCAATTGTGTATAAGGTAAATTGATGAGATTCTTGAATATTACCCATTGAGTTCGGTTGGAGATTCATAAGTCGAGAGGTATGAGAGAGAGAGAGAGAGAGAGAGAGAGAGAGAGAGAGAGAGAGAGAGAGAGAGAGAGAGAGAGAGAGAGAGAGAGAGAAGAAGAAGAAGAAGAAGAAGAAGAAGCGAATAGAAGAGAGAAGTAACGACTAATTGTTGAATTGTTTTTGAAAACTCGATCCATTGTCTTAAGAGCAAAAGTGGAGACTTTTGAATTCTTAAAAATCGATTTTATTGAAGTTCTTAGAGGTGAAATCATTGGTTCAAACACCTATCTTTCAAATTTTGTCGTAATCACCTCAATTCAAGAAGAATAGCCACTATACCCAATTTCCTACCTCGAACCAAAGAGCCTAACAATTGAAAGCCAAAAAGCCCCAATGATCCCAATAGCTTAATTTTCGGTGTTAGTAGAGTAGAAGAATTTGGTGAGTATTTGGAGTCAAACATATGCATGTAAGCATAATTTTTTTTTTCTATCTTTAATTTACAAATATTGGATGCTTGAATCAATTGCACGATTTGTGGTTTTTGGCAATGGTAAGTGACTAAGTTCTTTTGAATTTTGTGCTTGCAATGCCTAAGAATTTTCATTATAAATACAAGTTTTGAAAACATGAAGTTGATCATTAATCTATGTAATGAGATGTAGTAGTTGAGTTATTTGCTTATTAGTAGGTTTTGCTTGAGGACAATCAAAAGTTCAAGTTTGGGGGTGTGTTAAGTGTATATTTTTACACTTAATCATATCTTTTAATTGGAGATTTTGGAGTATTTTATTGATAATTGGTGCTTAAAATCTTGATTTATTGTGTTTTAGGTACACATTGATGAATTGGATAAATAACGGGTTAAAAATGAAATTTTGAAGAAAATATGGGCGAAAAGTGAAGAAGTCAAAAATCTAAGAATTATAGCCCAAACGGCCGTCTGAGAAATACACTTAAATATCAAGTGGCCGTCCGAATTTCATCTGGTGAAGAATCAAGTCTCTGGAATTGAGACGACCGTTTGGAATTATAGCTAAAAATCCATACGGCCGTCCGAGAAGACGTAGAAGCGCAGTAAAGCAATTCAAATTGCACAAGGAAACTACCTTCTTCTCCAAGTTTTCCACCCTATATAAGACCAAGTTAAGCACACAACTGGGAATCAATCTTTTACGCAATTTCAAGAGCAACGAAGCAATAACGAAGACGAAGAATTCGAAGATTACAAGTATAGTTTATCTTTTATTTTGATCCCTATGTGGGATTTGTGAACCCAATTCTATGATTTTATGCAAGTTTTAATTCCGGATTATTTTTTCTACTTGTTTTATTAAGTTCATGAAACTGGCCACTTTATGTGCTTCTTTATGTGCTATTATGTTATTGTTAATCGCATGAATCGGAAGATCGGGTTAATAATTAGAAATGTGGTAGAAGAGCCTTTGTGGTATTAATATAGGAATATAGTTAATCTCTTAGGTAGCCGTTATTGAGATTTGTGCTTAATGTTGTGTTCTTGAATTAATTGCGTAGGAATACATATATTGAATCTAGAGTATTAGAATCATAATATACGTGGAAGCGGCGGAAGCAAGTTATGATTAATTTTGCATCTCAGGTTAATAATCCGAGTTAATTACTTGCATAATTGAAGGAATTGGGGGAATAATAATCACATAGGGGGAGAATAAAATCATAGGCTTGCTTTCTCTACTTAAATCTTTGCTTTTAATTTCTTTCTTGCTTTTGTCTTTTTAATTTGCTTAATTTTGTTTAGTTAATTTAGTTTATTAATCCTCGTTCGACTTTGTACGTTGGGCTTGATAATAGTTGCTACGATTTAGCGTCTAGGAATAAATAACTAAATATTCTCTGTGGGATCGATAACCGGACTTAATTGTCAACTATATTACTTGTACGATACGTGCACTTGAGTGTAGGTATTACAACCAACACCGCAACAACTCGAGTGAAATATTTTACTTCTAAGTTTGTTTGTGCAAACTTACAAAGACAAGAACCAAAGGCAGAAAATGGAGAAACAAATAATAAATAAAGATAACCCTAGCTTTGGAGAATGTCACGAGAAATTCCAAGGCGGAGCAAGCATAGAAGTCAAGAAAAATAGGAAAATTGGCTATGAAATGCTTTATGTTATCTTCGATGGTCTTGTTCTCCGTCATTGACGAGTCTCGCAAGCTTCGTGTAATTGGAAGGCAATGTGATTGAGTCCATCATTCGTAATTTTTAATTATGGATGAGAATAAGTAGAGGAAAAGAATTCAACGGAAATTTAGTGAACTTTCTATATTGGGAAGTTTCCCGATTTGGCAAGTCCTAAATTAGGGTTTCCAATTTCGGAAATTGGAAAAGTGAAAAGCGGTACTCGTATCGACGAGAATTCTGTAGTTGTTATCAAAATATAATTGTTATACATTTTGCGAGCATTCGTTTGTTAGAATAGAAACGAGCAGAGAAAGAGAGTGAGCTTAAGCTGTTGGGCCTAACCCAACTTAAGCCTATTAGGGTTTTCACAAGGACCATATAAATAGGATTTATGTCTTATGAAATACACAGAACACAAAAAAAGCATGAAACCCTATCATCTCTCCCTTCATCACCTTTTCACCTTGCAACCGAAACCTACCTCCACCACCAACCGCTGCGCCACCGTCAGTCGCCGCCGCATCGGCATCCTCCTTCTCCCCTCGTTCTTCTTCGTTGTACTTAGCCTATCACATATCTAGTGATGCGTGGATAGCGGATTGAATATACGAGGTGAAACCTAAGAGGGAGATTCTTATGCGTCCAACGCCGCCACCAGGGTCGTGTCCACGCGGCGCCACAAGCCGGTGATGTGAGAAAGCAATTCTGAAAAACTGATCTCAAATTTTCTGCGCAGTTCAGTGAGAAAATTTGCCATTAATCAACCATTGGTCGAATGGACGTGATATTTTGACAGAAACTTCACCACGCAGAGTTCTACACTCGCCGTGAAGTAATTGTGAATCCAGTAAATAATCATGGAGATATTCAAGTCGGAGCAGGCCTCGAATTTCATATTAGAAAATAGGTCGGATCAGTAGGAGTGGAAAGAGCAGCTAGCCATCTTCTCGAGTCTCCATTCGATTCACGCTTCAAGAGTAAAAGCTCGTTTTCCCTAATTAATATATATTAGTTCATTTATATTAACTGAGATTAATGTATGTTAATTGATTATTGAATCACATGAATCTATATATTCGGTTATGTGTTTATGTGAATCGTTCGTTGAGCATGTTTATTATTTGATTTAATTCCGCGAGCATGCTATCAAGATTTACTTTATGTTATTTAAATTAATTATATATGCGAGCATGTTTGTCGGTGATTGGAAGCGAAAAGTGATTAATGCGCACATGTTTATTTATATAAATTAGTTTATATAAATAAAAAAAATAAAAAAATTCCGTTGCGTACGCGTGCCCGATTCCCAACATACACTTCTAATGAGTTCAAGAGTTATTGCAAGAATGAGGGCATTCGAAAGCAATTGACAACAAGCTACACACCGCAGTAAAACGGTGTGGCGGGGAGGAAAAATAGAACAATTGTTGATATGGCAACATGCTAAAGGAGGAATAATTGCCCAAGAATTTTCTGGGCCGAAGTTGTTCCCATAACTGTTTATGTTCTACATCGCTTTCCTACTAAAGCAGTGAAGTACCAAAAGCCATTTGAAGCTTGGAGCGGTGTGAAGCCTTCGGTAAATTGTTTTAAAATTTTTGGTTGCATTTGTTATGCTCATATACCTCCAGAAAAGAAAAGGGTAAAATTTGATAACTAAAGCACCAAATGTATTTTTATTGGCTATAGCTATGAACGAAAGCCTACAGATTGTATGATGTTGAAACTGAAAAAGATAACTATTTGCCGAGATGTTATTTTCAATGAAAAAGCTTTGTGGGATTGGGCAAATAAAAGAGTGCATGAAATGCCAGTTGTTTTAGTTCAAAACCGTAAAGAAGTTAGAGAGTCCAAGAAAAACCAGCTTCTCCTTAAACACCAGATTTTGAAACTTCATTATCCTCTTCTTCTCCAGAGTCCTCTCCAAAAAGGTTTCGCAGTTTGAGCGAAGTCTACGGGTCGTGCAATATCTCTACGATAGAACCTGAATCTTTTAAAGAAACTGAGAAACAAGATGTTATGAGAACGAAGAATTGCAATGATTGAGAAAAATCAAACATGGGTACATGCTGACAAAGCAACAGGCAGGGATGTTATCGGCTTGAAATGGATATTCAAAACAAAGTTTGTCCATAAACCCGGCATCGACTTTCACGAAAGTTTTGCTCTAGTTTCTCGCCATGAGACAATTCGTACCTTGCTTGCACTTACGGCACAAAAGGAATGGAAAATATACCAACTTGACGTTAAGTCAGCCTTTCTAAATGGGATGTTGAAGGAAGAAGTTTTCGTCGAGCAACCACAAGGTTTTCATGTTGAGGGAGCTAGAAATAAAGTTTCCAAGTTAAGAAAAACACTTTACGGGCTTAACCAAGTACCGCGTGCTTGGTACGAAGAGATGATCATGAAGAAAGGATTTCAGTGAAGCAAAAGTGAGCCTACACTCTATGTGCTTCAGAAAGGAATGCACATACTCATTGTGTCCCTTTACGTCAATGACTTGATTGTTACTTAGAGATGAGTGATCTACGGCTGAGACATTATTTTTTGGGTATTGAGGTTTCCCAACTCGTTACTGGATTTTTTATTGGACAGCACTGTTGGAGAAAAAAGCTATAAAAAGCAATATTTGGTAAAAAAGAAGAATTGCAGAAGCACACACTCTGTATATTATTTGATGAATTAAGATGTACAGAGGCTTCTTTATTTATAGAGAAAAAAAAACTGAGCTTTCCCACTATTAACGAACCACTACTAATTAGCTAAAAATTAGGAATTTATTTGACTAACTCAAAACACAATATTAGGCCACTTCTAACTAATCTAAATACTTAGTCAGACTTTGAATTAGTCTTCAACACTCCCCCTTGATTCAAAGATGCTGACACCAAGCAAATTTTTGAAATAGATGATCCTTTAAACTTGGCTAAGGATTTGGTGAGCACATCAGCCAATTGATCGTTGGTGTTACAATACTTCAAACTTACCTCTTCTTTTGCAACAAACTTTCGAACAAAGCGGAATCGGAGATCGATATGCTTCATTCTACTGTGGGAATTTGGATTCTTTGTCATGGAGATTGTAGATTTGTTGTCACAAAGTAGCTCTGTTGCTCCATCTTGCTCTTGTTGAAGTTCGGCTATTATTCTCCTTAACCAAACAGCTTGACATGCTGCCGAAGCCACGGCCATATATTCAGCTTCCGAAGAGGATAGTGCTACCGTTGCTTGCTTCTTTGAGCTCCAAGTTATTACTCCGGATCCAAGAGTGAAAACATTCGCCGAAATGCTTCGCCGATCATCCAATGAACTAGCCTTGTCACTATCGTAAAAGCCGCATAATCAAAAATTGGAAACTTTGGAGTACCAAATTCCGTAATCAGTAGTTCCAGCAATGTAACGCATGATCCGCTTCGCTGCTCCGAGATGAATCCTAGAAGGATTGTGCATAAATCTGGAAATTACACCAACAGAAAAAACAATATCGGGTCGAGTGTGAGTTAAATAAATTAACACTCCAACCAAGCTTCTAAACCTTATAGCATCAACCTTCTCTGCCCCATCATCTCGCTGGAATTTTTCATTCATGTTCATAGGAGTAGCTGCCGACTTACAATTGTGCATGCCAAACTTCTTGAGAAGATCATTGGCATATTATTTTTGACAAACAAAAATGCCATCTTCTTCTTGTACAACTTCAAGACCAAGAAAGTAATGCAAATAACCCATGCCTGACATTTCAAATTCATGCATCATACTCGATTTAAATTCAACGAGAAGAGACTTAGAAGAACTTGTATAAATGATATCATCAACATAAAGACAAATAATGATGAAATCATTTTTACCTTCCTTCTTCACATAAACAGCAGGCTCATTTCCGCTCCTTAGAAAACCATTTTTCTTAAAGTAGCCGTCAATTTTGCTCTACCACGCCCAAGGGGCCTGCTTCAAACCGTACAGGGCTTTTCTCAATTTATACACCTTTGTTTCGTTTCCGGCAATGACGAAACCTTCCGGTTGAGTGACGTAAACTTCCTCTTGCAAATCACCATTTAAAAATGCCGACTTAACGTCGAATTGATACACAGGACATTGTAGTTGTGCAGCCAACGCCAAGACAATTCTCACGGTTTCAAAATGAGCTACCGGAGAGACCGTTTCTTCAAAATCAATACGATAATGTTGTGCATACCCTTTTGCCACAAGTCGAGCTTTGTGTTTTTGTATGCTTCCATCCGCAGCAAACTTCGTTTTGAATACCCATTTCAAGCCAATTGAATATAGCCTTCTGGTAAGTGCATCATCTCCCATGTTCCGTTCTTTTCTATTGTCGTCAATTCCTCCTTCATAGCCTTTTGCCATTCTTCTTTTGCAGCCGCTTCTTCATATGTAAGAGGGTCTGAAACAATAAGAGCAAATTGACAAGATGCATATATATATCTTCCAATCATCTATACCTTATTGGTGTTGACTCATCCGAAGAATCTTCAAGAGTTGACGAAGAGTTTTGGCTCGGTGATGATGGAGTGGACGAGCTGGGTGATGCCACTGAAGAACCAGGTGAAGAATTTTCAAGAATTTTCCCTTCACTTTCATATGGAAAAATTTCCATGGGCAGAGGAATATTTGGTTGCTCATTGTCATCACCTTTATGCCAATCCCACTTTGCATTTTCAGCAAATACCTCATCTCTTCGAATCAAAATCTTACAACTGAGAGGATTATATAATCTATATGCTTTGGATTCCATGCAATAACCAATGAAAATACATTTTTTGGATTTTTCATCTAGTTTATGACGGAACTGAGAATTTACCAAAGAATAAGCTATACAACCAAAAATTCTTAAATGACTTACAGAGGGTTTTCTACCATGCCAAGCTTCGAAAGGAGTTGCCTTTGTGGGAGAAATGTTCAATATGTATATCGAAGTTGCTACGGCTTCAGCCCAAAATTCATTCGAAAGCCCCTTTGCTAGTAACATGCTTCTTGCCATCTCAACCACCGTTCTATTCTTCCGCTCGGCAACTCCATTTTGCTCCGGAGTGTAAGGAGTTGTTAATTCCCTGTGAATGCCATTTACTTCACAAAAATGATTAAATTCGGAAGATAAAAACTCATTACCTCTATCGGTGCGAAGTGGTTTAATGAAAGATCCACTTTGCTTCTCCACCATAGCTTTAAAGTGTTTGAATTTTTGAAATGCTTCCGACTTATTTTCCAAAAAATAAATCCAACTCATACGACTATAATCATCGGTGAGGAGAAAGAAATAACGACAACCACCAAAAGAAATAGTACACATAGGACCGCATAAGTCAGCATTGATTAATTCGAGACTCTTTGAATCTCTCCAAGCCTTTCCAACAGGAAACGGTTTTCTAGTTTGTTTTCCATAGACACATGCTTCACAAAGTTCGACCGAGCTGATTTTTGGTAGACCAAAAACCATATCTTTATCACTTAGTAATTTTTGACCCTTGATATTGAGATGCCCATAGCGTAAATGCCATAACTGTGAGTCATCTTTTCCGCCAGTAGCAAGAGCAAAATTTTCCATGCTTGAAACTTCAAGTGGAAACATTTTGTTCGGAGTCATCTTGATATTAATCAATATTTGCCCTGATTGCTTGTGTTTAATGACACATGTATAGTCATCAAATAATAATGAATATCCACTAACTAATAATTTCCCAACACTAAGCAAATTGTATCCTAAATCAAGAATAAATTGAACATCATGGACGAGTTTTACGTTACCATTGGAGGTTTCGATGCCCACCGTTCCTTTCCCTTCAACTTGCACTTCTTGGCCGTTGCCTAGTTCAACCTGCATTCTTTGCTCTCGTCAAGCTCCGTAAACATTGATTTGGTGCCGGTCATATGATTCGAACAACCGTTGTCTACGATGCGTGACTGAGAATTAGCCTTGCAATGAGCCATAAAAAGCTTGCCTTCGTCTCCATTTTCTGCCGCAAAGTTGATTTGTTGGTCTTTGTACCAACAATCAGCTTGTACATGCCAAAACTTTTGGCAATGATGACATTGGACGTTGCTCTTGTTGTTCCTTGGTTCATTGGATTGTCGTTGCCCATCATAACAACCTCTGCCTCTTCCATTACCTCGACCACGACCACGAAAACCTCCTCTTCCACGGCCCTTGTATGTCGAGTTCTCACTCCAGCCATTTCTTGCTGCTGGACCTTTCACTTGAAATGCCTTTTCTTCATTTTTTTTCATGTGAACGGTTGATCTAGCCTCATGTGCTTGCAATGAACCCATTAGTTCATCAAATGAATAAATTGATAAATCTTTCGATTCTTCAATCACAGCGACTACGTGGTTGAATTTTGGGGTCAAGCTTCTCAATACCTTTTCAATGATCGTTTGATCGACAATTTTCTCTCCGTAGGATCGCATTTGGCTGACTATTGTCGTTGCTCTAGACAAACAATCAGCAACCGATTCTCCACTTTTCATGATTAAGGTTTCAAAGTCGCGACGAAGTGATTGCAATCTCACAACGATCACCTTTTAGTCACCTTGGAACTCTTTTTGCAGAATAGACCAGGCCTGCATTGACGTGGTTGCCACTGCAATTCCCGAGAAGACGCTATCATGGACAGCTTGTTGGATTATCACCAACGCTTTTGAATCTTTTGTTCTCCCTCAATCTGGTTTCGTCGTCAGGGTCGGTAAACCCTTTTTCCACCAAGTCTCAAAGATCTTGAGATTTAAGTAGAGTCTTCAAACGGATACTCCAAAACTCGTAGCATTCCCCTTTGAATATGGGAATAAGAGGTTGTGCTGCACCCATCGCATTGCCATTATTAGCCATAGGTTTTCCTCTCAAGTGTTTCACTCCACTCACGAATTTTTATCCTCTCTACTCACACTCTCAAGATGGCTCTGATACCAATTTATTGGAGAAAAACTCTATAAAAAGCAATATTTGGTAAAGAAGAAGAATTGCAGAAGCACACACTCTGTATATTATTTGATGAATAAAGATGTACAGAGGCTTCTTTATTTATAGAGAAAAAAATTGAGCTTTCCCACTATTAACTAACCAAATTAAGATGTACAGAGGCTTCTTTATTTATAAAGAAAAAAAACTGAGCTTTCCCACTATTAACTAACCACTACTAATTAGCTAAAAATTAGGAATTTATTTGACTAACTCAAAACATAATATTAGGTCACTTCTAACTAACCTAAATACTTAGTCAGACTTTGAATTAGTCTTCAACAAGCAGACGTATGCTGACAATATGTCACGGAAATTTAAAATGGAAGGTTGGAAAGATGTTGCAACACCTCTTGTTGCAACTGAAAACCTGAAAAAAGAAGATGGGGCAAAGAATGCAGACGGTTAAATATATAGAAGTCTCGTCGGCAGCATATTATACTTGACAACTACTCGGCCTGATATGGTGTTTGCAGCAAGTTTGCTCTCTCGTTTTATGCAGCAGCCCAGTCAGAATCATTTTAGAGCTGCAAAGCGAGTTCTTAGATATCTACTCATTTTAGAGCTGCAAAGCGAGTTCTTATATATCTACATGGTACACGAGATTATGGCATTTACTATAAAGCAGATGAACCATTGAAGCTTTATGGGTATTGTGATAGCAACTGGGCCGGATGCCTCGACGATATGAAAAGCACATCAGGTTATGTGTTTTTCCCTTGGTTCAGGTATTTGTAGATGGGCCTCAAAGAAACAAAAAACAGTGGCGCAATCTTCTGTCGAAGCAGAATATGTTGTTGCAGCCAAAGCTACTTCTCAAGCAATATGGTTGCGAAGGATTATGGAAGACATGGGTGAAAATCAAAATGAAGGAACCGTGATGGAATGTAATGCACTAGACACTTCGAATAACACATCAAGGAGTAATAACAGTCAAATGTATCTATCTTTCAAATGTATCCAGCATATGTCTATTTGTCTTCTTCTATTCTAGAAATTTCTATTGCTAAGTATATATGTGAAAGCATTTTGCTATGTGAAGTGTAGAACTTGAAAAGCATATTAGAGATAAATAAAAGATTAGTTTTGAGCTCTGCCGCAACAACTCGAGTGAAAAAAATTTCTTCTAAGTTTGTCTTTGGAAACTCACAAAAACAAGAACCAAATGCAGAAAATGGAGAAACAAATAATGAATAAAGATAATCCTAGCTTTGGAGTATGCATGAGAAATTCCAAGGCGGAGCAAGCATAGAAGTGAAGAAATCTAAGAAAATTGGAGAAGAAATGCTTTATGTTATCTTCGATGGTCTTCTTCTCCGTCATTGACGAGTCTCGCAAGCTGCTCGCAATCTTGGGGGAAAAAACTTTGAACCTCTTGTGAAAAAATAGCTCGGTCCGCACTTTCGCAATCTTGGGGGAAAAAACTTTGAACCTCTTGTGAAAAAATAGCTCGGTCCGCACTTTTCTCTCTCTCTCTCTCTCTCTCTCTCTCTCTCTCTCTCTCTCTCTCTCTCTCTCTCTCTCTCTCTCTACACCGAGCAGGATCTCTCGCGCTCGCGCATGAGCTGTAGGGATATTCATTGTGCCAATGACCGCCTTTGGATACCGATAGGACGGCTCGATAAAATAAAGTGAGGTATTATAATATATGGTTAACACATTTTCAAAGGAAGTATGTCTAATCTATTTTAATATTTTGGATTTTGCAATGTTATCTATTTATAGGATGTCGGTTAAATGAATAAGTGAATAGGGAGTAATATTACCCTATAATTTTACTTGCGCTCGGACTCATTTACGTACCTATCATTTCCTTTTAATTTGGTGCATGTTGTTTAATAAAATTTAGGGTAAAGTTCAATTGGTCTGCCTAAACTATAGCCAACGTATAAAAAAGAAAATCATGAACTTCTAAATGAGTCAAAACAACCCCTACATGTAAAACTCGTCCGCCCTTGCTAACGTGACCTGTTGATTTTTTCAATTATTTCCTTCATTCCAACTCTTGCATTGTTTGGACAAACTTACCATTCAGCTGCATTTGTATGTTTATTTCTTCATGTATTAGCAGGAAAGAAAAAGAAGGAAAATAGCACAATAAAATTCCAAAAAGAAAAGAATTGTTGAATTTGCATCTAACAACCATCAATTATATATCGATTTTGATGAAATTTAAATACAAACAAATAGTCTTCGATTAGAGAAAATTCATTTTCGATCTCCAGGCTTCGGCGAAGGCAAAGGGAGAAGAAGAAGAAACTCCATTATGTGTAGACGGATGAAGTTGATCGGAAGAACTCTGTCATGTCGACGCCGCCTCTTTTCCTAATTAGCCACCACCGTCGTCTCCGCCGCCACTTTCCACGGCCCAGGTCGTCGTCGCCTATTTCACACGATCGGGTAGCATTTGGGATACAATCCTCTGCGTTGGCTTAATCCTACCGTTCATCAAAATTGTTGTCAGGGTACTACAAATCAAACAAATCCAGTCGTTTGTGTCTTTCTCGACCGCCCATGACAGTGGCGCTCCCGCCCACTCCAATTACTTATCATATGCATGCATTTAAACCTAGAAAAATTATGAGGACCCCAAAAGCCACCTATTAGGAAAATTAATCCTTCTAAGAATAAATTGCTAGTTCGTAAAAATTTATCACCTAATTTATTTTCTGAATTATTTTTTTCTAATTTAACATCCTTGCCAAGGAAAAAAAACATGTGACAAATAAGAAAGATGGATGACAAACAAAGAAGAAAGAGGAAGAAAAGAGGAAAAAGATGATTTGAATGGCAAAAGTGAAATCATTTTGCAAGGTTTTAATATAAAACTAACTGTGTTAAATTATTAATGTTGACATAAAAAATATAGATTAGGGGCCTTAAAATATAGGTATCTGGTGACAAAACATATTAGAATTAAATGACAACCTCAACTAAACATTTGTTTCACATTCTTTATTAAATTTATTCCAAATCACTTCACTCACAAATTCAAAATTTACATGAGGGAAAATTAAAACTTCATTTACCAATTATTAATATGCATTTAATATCATAATTTTTTCATCTAACGTATTTTAGTTTATCTTATTTTTACAGATTTTGTCATCTTTATTTTATCTTCTTTCATTCTAATATTTTTATCATTATTATAAACAACTTTTCCCCCCTTATTTTTAACATTAAATTGAAAATTACAAAAAAAAAAAAAAAAAAATCGTTTGTAAAATACAGCAGATTGTAAAAACTATAGTGTACTATGGTGTACTGTGGTTAAGGGTGGAAATCGGAACAAAATTTTCGATTTTCGCCGAATCCGATCCGATTTTGGAACGATTTTTTGTAGTCCCATTTCCGAAATTCAATTTCCGTTTTTTTCCAAAAAATTGGATCGGAATCGGAATTGTATATGAATTATTCGGAATTTCAAAATCCAATCCGAAAATATTTCGCTCCGAATTTATCGAAAATTCTGAAAATTATTAATATTTGTTCATGACTATATGTATTGTTTCTAGTGAGGCTTTAAAAAGCTCACTTTAAAAATAATGGGTTGGCTAGCCCACTTCAGCAAACTGATGAGTCCCAATGTTGAATATTCAGAGTTTTAGGGACTAAACAGTAAATACAACAAACTTTCAATAAAACCCTAATTTCTTCCTTATTCTTCTTGCGCCGCTCAACATCTTCTCTGACTTTTTTTTTCTCTTTCCACCGCCCACCTCTTCTTCTCTACCATATTTGTTTTTTTTCTCTGTCGAAAAATCTTCTTGCTGGCTGGAGCTCACCTCTTATAACATATGTATTTGTATTATTCTCTTTCTTTTTTTTTTTTTGGTTCGCCTCACCTCTTCTCTTCACATATGTGTGCTATTTTCTTGTCGAGATCCGTAGATGTACACTTTCACGACCATTTTTTATGTTTCTAATGATGTCTTTTCGGAGCAAGGAATGAATTCTCTCTCATTAAATCGTCGCGTTGCTCTGTCGTAGAAAAGCAACAAAGTCACCGCAAACCGCCAAGACGCCGCCAATTCCAAATATTCCGATATTCCAACCGCAATTTTCGGAATCGGAATCAGAATGAGTTTCTTTGATCCGAAATTTTCAGAATCCGAATCGAAATTGAAGATTTACTTCCGAAAAAAATCAGAATTTTTCCGAAGGGGTGGGATCCGATCCGATCGGATTTCCACCCCTAACTGTGGTGTACCATATGGTATTCTGTGGTGTACTATAGTGTACTATTCCAAACTTTATCACCCAACAACTCCCAGCCGTCGCCAAACCCTAACACCCAACATCTTCCAGCCGCTGTCAAACCATAGAAGCCAACAAATTTTAGCCGCCGCCAAACCCAAGCAACTAACAACTCCCTAGCCACCGTCAAACCATATATACCAAAAACTAGTCCCCCACCAACCCTAGCCACCCACCAAATTAAACCCTAGACGCCATAGCCGCCTTCCACCATATATATGTCCTCTCACTACCATAGCCGCCGCCTCCCATCCTCATAGTCACCGCCTCCACCGTAGATGCGTCACATCCACCGCCCCCCTCAACAATGGAGTGGAGTGGTGGAGAGAGAGAGAGAGAGAGAGAGAGAGAGAGAGAGAGATAGAAAGAGACAGAGAGAGAGAGAGAGAGAGAGAGAGAGAGAGAGAAAGAGAGCCGGTGAGAGTCAGATAAACTCCTATGGGATCCATATCTGGTGGTGCCCTTTACGTCAATTCTGTGTGAGTTCAGGCTTGACACGTTTCTCGCCCCGGAAGCTAATGCTATGGATTTCTTGACACGTTTCTCGCCCC
>NW_012194986.1:1004554-1031087 GCF_000504015.1 Erythranthe guttata | reverse complement strand
ATGTGTTGGACAACCGATGTAAGAGTTATGAATTTAGGTTAAAGGTAAATTAGGGATATAAAAATAATAAAGAATGTGAGTCATATTTGTTTGGGTGGTTATATGGGCATGCAATTTTTTGGCATGCAGGCAATTTTTTAGCATGACTTTTTTATATTTTTACCATATTTTTTTACATTTTTTTCACCAATCTTTAAAAACCCGAATCAGAACATTCAAGTCAAAAAAATTTAGACATTCAACAATTTCTGAAATGGATCCAGCGAAAATAGACCCGGAGGTAACGTTTTTGTTTTTTTTTTCAAAAATTCATGTTCTCGTGTGATATTACACGACCACATGGCACGTGCTCGTGTAAATATCACACCAGTACATGAAGATTTGTTTTTCTTGAGGTCGTGATATTTTGCGCTAGCACATGCCATATGTTCGCGCAAAACCATACAAAGGGATGATTTTTTTTTTTTTGTTCTTGTGAATTGGCACAAGCACTTTTTCAGTTGTCGTGTGAATATATGCAAGACCTGAGACGATGCTCGTGTTAATTTACACGAGCTCTATTTTAATTTTAATTTTTTATTATTTTTGCTTACTATATTTATTGGAAAACAAGAAGTATACATAAACGTTGATGCAGATACAGAAACATTCGAGTTACACGATTTCAGTCAATTTTTCTTAATTTCGACTGCATTTGAGAGTAAAGATGCACTGATTGAGTGGGCGATGAACATGGCCGTCACTCATTGCCATGAGATTAGACGTCAGTCTTTCCACGAACGAAGACAATATCTGATGTGTAAAAGGTCCTATAAAGTATGAGGAAAAAATGTCGATGTCGTAACAAGCCGGAAGGTTGGTTCAATGAAGTGCATGAGTCCTTTTGCGCTATGGGGTAAAGAGGGCCATGATGGATTATGGCACCTTACCATCAAAGATGGCAATCATAATCTTAATCCTCATAAATATCCACAAGAAATACGTTCGTTAAGTTGCTTGACTCAAGAGCAACGAGAAGTGACAAAGTTACTGAAAAACAGTCATGTTAAGACGAAGGATTGCATCACTTGAGAGAGACTAATGCGAACACGTCTGCGGCCTTGAGGATGTGTACAATGAATCTGCAAAAATTAGACGAGAGGAAATGACAGGATAAACAGTTATACAACATCTGTGGCACAAACTTAGTGAAAGTGGATATAGCAAATGGCATCGAACAAACTCAGCTGGCTGTTGGGAATCAGACACATGTACGCAGTGGAAAACAAAAATTTTATACGATTTAAACAATTTAAAACACATAAACACATGCCCGATAATAGAAATCAATTAATTGCATACCTTTGCGCTTCCAGCGAAATTGAAAACAATATACATGCTTAATTACTTAATCGAAATTAAATCAACTAGCATGCTCGCGTTTAAAATCAAATAACATGCTCGCAATAAATAAAACGATTTCATGTAATCACATAAAATCATACAAGAACGAACATACATATTCAATTTAAACGTAAACGAATCTTATTGACAATTGATTCGAAGGTTACCTCTTGAAGCGTGAGGTAGGCGCACCAAGCAAACCAGGATTGCTACGAAAACCAATCCGTACAATCTGAAGGGGGCAGCAGCGGCAGTACGAGCCACGGCGGCGCGTGTGACTCATGCGCGGTCTTCGGGCGGCGCGTGGGGATGCGTGCGGCTTCGGCTCGTGCGCTGCTCCTCGATTCTTCGATCTTCGATCTTCCTCCTCTCGGATTTCACCTCGTATACTTCGATCTACTAAACACATGGCACTAGACACGTAATAGTTAGAAAAACGGAAGAAAAAGAAAGAAGGAAAAAGAATACCGAAAGGGATCAGCCAACGGATGGCCGATTCCGGCAATTTCCGGCGACGACGGCGCGGTGGCCGAGGAGAGATAGCCGAGCAAGAGAGAGAGGGAGCGGCTAGGGTTAGGGTTTCGTGTTGTGTGTGTGTGCAAGACCTATAAAAATCAAGTATTTATAGTGTCTTGCATAAAACCCTAGCGGGCTTAAGTTGGACCGGGCCTAACAGCTTAAGTTTGTTAGTTCTTTCACTTGCTCGTCTCTCTCATTTCAATGATCGGAAAATTGTAACAATTACATTTTCGGAATCATTATAATGTCCTCGTCATCACAAGTGCCAACTCTCAATTTCCAACTTTCCAAAAGTGGAAACCCTAATTCAGTGCACTTTCTACATTTGGAAACTTCTTAATTTTAGAAAGTTCACTAATACGTTTGCCTATTCTTTTCCTTTTCTTATTCTCATTCATAATTCCAAATTACGAATGTTGGACCCAATCATATTGACTTCAAATCAAGCAAAGATAAGCCATTTTATCTCTGACCTTTTATTCAAAGATCTCATGTGCACGAGCAGTGTGACCCTCGATGGTTCAGGTGTAAGCTAGCCGTGGGCCCACAACCCTTTGTGGTCAAAACTCGTCCCTTAGAGTTACGATTAAGATGAAGCTCGTTTCACCTTAATCACCCAACGAATCAAGATTGGCGTCTAGCAACTACGCGTCATGATTCCCTAGATACAAATGAAGTGCCTGCAAGAACCTTCAGATATAGTTAACGTACAGTACGGTCCCTTCGATGCATATGTCTCGATTGAACTAGAGGCATTGGTTCGTCAAGACCTCTTTATTTGTTCAATGATGGTGCGATCGTTCTAAGTGTTGTAATCGTTACGTGCATGACTTAGAGAATCGAATTTTCTAATCATCACTTAGTCAGCTCTGGCCAGAGACTTAGAATGATTACAAACTTTCAGAACACACAGGACATCCAAGACTATTCTATCGATCGAATCCCCGACTACAATGCACAGACCTCCCACTAGATTTCGGACTGCACGAACACTGTCCCTTGGGATGGTCCTCGGTGGAACTCAAGGACAGGTCACGATACAGCTGGTCCTCTAGTGAAGCCACGGTGATGTCTAGGTCATAAGGACTAATGGTGTACAACTATACCATAGATATCTCTACTCAATTATTGGGAACCACTTAGAGATTTCTAGGGTGAGGGAGTTCAGTGAACTCGTCAACTTACGCATGCCGATATCACAATACCGTTTACTGATGAGATGCAGTACACATACACTAAGTGCTAGTCTCTTAATGGGAAATGCCGATATCCTCATTGGTGGCGTAACCCTTCGACTAGGAACACGTTTAACAGTTATAATACTTAAATAAATATCTCACGATCCTAACGATCAATTACTAGTACTTGTAATAACTGTAAGGACTATATCTATGCTTGTGACAAAGGGACAAAGATATAGAATGCCAATGTGTTTTATCATTAATACGAATAAAGGTTCGATTATTACAATAATAAATACGAAAGACCACAGCCACATGTTGGCTTGTTGGTCACCTACTTGACCTAAAGCCAACTACCCATGAATCGTAATCCCATCGACTCTCGATGTTTCTCATGGACCGATCTCGGTAAAGGCTTCGTGAAGGGGTCTGCAACGTTCTCTTCCGAGGTGACTCGTTCTACTATAACTTCACCTCTATCAACGATCTCTCGGATCACATGATACTTCCTCAGAATATGATTCGACTTCTGATGAGATCGTGGCTCTTTAGCTTGCGCCACGGCTCCGGTGTTATCACAGTACAACGGTACTGGATCACTAGCATTAGGAATGACACCCAACTCTTGGATGAACATCCTTATCCAAGTCCCTTCTTTTGCAGCTTCGGACGCTGCAATGTATTTCGCTTCGGTAGTGGAATCGGCCGTCGTGCTTTGCTTGGAACTCTTCCAACAAACGGCACCACCATTAAGCGTGAATATAAGTCCAGACTTCGACTTTGAGTCGTCCACATCCGATTGAAAACTAGAGTCGGTAAAACCCTCTAATTTCAACTCGGCACCCCCATAAACCAAAAATATATCCTTAGTCCTTCGTAAGTACTTGAGGATATCTTTCACGGCCTTCCGGTGATCCATGCCGGGGTTAGACTGATATCTGCTTGTGACACTCACAGCATACGCAATATCGGGTCTCGTACACAGCATGCCATACATTATGCTCCCTATGGCAGAAGCATAAGGTGTCCTTTCATTTCCTCGATTTCACTAGGTGTTTGAGGACACATAGATTTCGAGAGACGAACCCCATGGGACATTGGTAAGAATCCTTTCTTGGATTCTTCCATGCTAAACCGTTTCATAACGGTGTCTATGTACAGACTTTGGGATAATCCAAGCATCTTTCTTGCTCTATCTCTATAGATGTGTATTCCTAATACATAAGGCTTCTCCCAAATCCTTCATTGAGAAACGTGTGGACAACCATGCTTTCGTTTGTTGCAATATCCCTACGTCATTCCCAATGAGTAGAATGTCATCAACATAAAGCACTAAAAATATCACTGCCCTCCCACTAACCTTCTTGTATACACAAGGTTCCTCCGGATTTTTCTCATAATCAAACTCTTTGATACTTGAGTCGAACCTAATGTTCCAACTTCGGGATGCTTGTTTCAATCCATAAATGGATCGCTGGAGCTTGCAAACCTTTTGCTCACTTCCAGAAGATATGAAGCCTTCCGGCTGCGCCATGTAAATTTCATCATCAATATCTCCATTAAGGAAGGTGGTCTTCACATCCATTTGCCATATCTCGTAGTCATACCACGCAGCTATGGCCAGCAAAATCCTAATGGACTTCAGCATCGCGACTGGCGAAAAAGTTTCCACATAGTCAACACCTTGCCTTTGAGTGTATCCTTTCGCTATCAATCTAGCTTTATAGGTCGATACCTTTCCATCCACTCCAATTTTCTTCTTATAGATCCACTTGCAGCCTATATGAACAATTCCCTTAGGTGGATGTACCAAGGTCCACACCTTGTTGGAGTACATGGAGTCCATCTCGAATTTCATGGCAGTTAGCCAATGTCCCATGTCCGCATCCGATACGGCCTCATTGTATGTTCTTGGATCTTGTCCAAGATCAACATGATCTTCATCATTCTTGAGGAGGAATAACCTATCCGGCATTTTCCGAACTCTTTCGGATCTACGTACCGTAGGTTCATGAGGTATATTAGTGGTATGTTGTATTGGTTCGATTACTTGTTCTTGCGCTTGAACTTCACTTTGTGGTTCTTGAACTACTCCTAGTTCTATCATGCTGCCATTTCTATCGGATAGAAACTCCTTTTCCAAAAAGATGGCATTTCTTGAAATAAACGTCTTTGCTTCTTTGACATAATAGAATTCGTATCCCATTGAGTCTTCGGGATACCCCACAAAATAGCATAAGTCGGATTTACTATCCAACTTGTCTCCCACTAATCGCTTCACATAAGCTGGACAACCCCATATCCTAATATGTTTGTAGTTGGGTTTCCGGGAATGCTAAAGTTCATAAGGTGTGGATTTAACTGCTTTGGTGTTAACTCTATTCAGCAAATACGCGGCAGTGCGAAGTGCATGACCCCACAAGTATGCCGGTAAGTTCGTGAACCTCATCATTGATCGAACCATATCTAATAAGGTCCTATTCCGACGTTCGGAAAATCCATTGAGTTGAGGAGTTCCAGGTGGAGTCCATTGAGATTGTATTCCATTCTCTTTTAGATAATCAATGAACTCGATGCTCAAGTATTCCTCAGCACGGTCGGATCGCAGCTTTTTAATACTACGTCCAAGTTGCTTTTCTACTTCGTGTCTAAAATCTTTGAACTTTTCAAATGTTTCGGACTTGTACTTCATCAAGTATACATACCCATACCTAGAATAATCGTCGGTAAAGGTAGCGAAGTAGTTGTATCCACCCTTCGCACTAACACTTAGTGGACCACATACGTCTGTATGGATCAAATCCAAAAGACCCTCGGCTCGTTCCATTTTCACTTTGTAGGGTGACTTGGTCATTTTCCCTTTAAGGCAAGATTCACAAGTTTGTAGTGATTTCACGTCCTCCAAAGAGAACAATCCTTCACTAACAAAATCGTTCATCCTTCTTAAAGAGACATGACCTAATCTAGCGTGCCGAAGTTGTGCGGGGTTTTGATCTATCTCATTACGTTTTGCTGATATAACATTAATAGGTATTTCATTTGGATTTAGTTCATACAAGTTGTTTAACAGTCGTCCTTTGCAAATCAAATTCTCATTCTTTTGTATAATGCAAATCGAATTTCCAAAAATAAAAGTAAAACCTTCAATATCTAATACAGGAATAGAAATAAGGTTTCTAATGAGGGACAAAACAAATAAACAATCGTTCAAAACAATAGGAAAACTAGAATCCAAAACATTTAAGTAAATCATGCCAATGGCTTCAGCAGCAACTCTTGCTCCATTCCCCATCCTTAGGTAGGTCTCACCCGCTCTAAGCTTTCGACTTCTTGTCATTAGCTGCAAATCATTGCACAAATGTGAGCCACAGCCCGTATCCAATACCCAAGAAGAAGAATTGACAGACAAATTTACGTCAATGAAATACGTACCCTTTTCAGAACTTTTGTTCTTTAGGTAAGCCTTGCAGTTGCGGCGCCAATGTCCTTTCTTTCCACAATGATGGCAAGCATCTTCAACTTGCTTGCTGGCCTTTGCCTTGGGGCCCCCACTACCTTCACCCACTTCGAACTTGCTATTTGGGAAGGGAACTCTTTCCTTTCTCTTCTTTTGGGAAGAACCCTTCTTACCAGAAGTAGCAGCAATGAGAACAAACTTTTCTTTCTTAATGGTGGACTCGAAACTGACCAACATGTTCATCAACTCATACGAGGGAGGATCTAGTTTGTTCATGTTGAAGTTCACTATGAACGATTCATATGAACTAGCAAGAGACAACAGGATCAAATCCAATGAGAGCTCGGCCGGGAGGGTGACATCGAGATTCACTAGCTTTTCAAGGAGAGTGATCATTTTGAGACAGTCCTCGTGGACCGAAGTCCCTTCGCGCAGTCTCGCCGTGATCAACTCCTTTGTAGCAACGTACGTCGATGCCCAAATATTCTCACTATACATGCTATCGAGATGAGCCTTTATATCGAAAGCATGCATGTGGGACTCATATTTCCTCGCAAGCGCGGGCTCCATGGCGGCTATCATATGGCACCTAGCATGTGTGTCATCTTTCTTCCATGCTTCATAAGTTTCCTTTTCAGCATCAGTCGCTGTGGCAGGTATAGTGGCAGGAAGTCTCTCGTTCAAAACATAGAGACGCCCCTCAACGGTTAGCACAAGCTTAAGACTACGCAACCAATCTAGGTAATTAGGGCCATTGAGTTTATTGTCGAGGATTGATATTATGGGATTCTTAGACATGATTATCTGAGAGGTATAGAGAAGAGGATTATAAGAGATTCGCGTTAAATGATTGTTACAATTAAATGGTTGGTCTTATGTTATTTAATCGTTATCCCACTAAGTTTATCGAGTTCCACTTCCCTCTAGTAGACAAACGAGAAAACTAATTTTTCTTAATGGGCTTTAGGTCCAATAGACAAATATAACCCGTAGTTAATCTAGCCCGATTATATTTGCCCAAAGGTAGATCACAATCAATCATATCCACAATATGACCCTAAATTGATTTTCCTCACACTTGATAATGACCTAAGTTAATCTCGCGAATATCAAAATCGTCGTGTGTCAAGTCTAACCTACCAATCAAAGATGCTCAGAGAACTTGATTATGCCAAACTAATGCAGTGCCTAGTTAATCTAGCCGACCACGTTAATCTAGCATAACCCTTTTCTATGTCTACCTTCATCGCTATGTCAATTGAATTACAGCTTACTTTACCATAGCACTCCCCGCTAACACGGCTTACTGCACTACAGTAAAGGGCTACACATAATCCAACCGTTGGCAAAAGGAAAGAAAAAAACTCAACAGATTGGGTTTTACTTTATAGCTTGAAATGATTCTTAATTAGATTAAGAATGAGGGATTTTTATTAAAAAAAATTATCTCATCAGAAGGTTCGGATTTGTCTATGTGATTCCTACATCTAAAGGTATATGGAAACGCATATTGTCCTAAGACGGACATACGACCTAACTACATAATTAATTACATTAATTAATTATCCGGTTTTTCAAAATAATTATACAACCTCAACTAGCATAATTCAATCAAATAATGTTGAAGTACTATTAATTAAGTTGAACTATAATCAATATTATATATGTGTTCTATTAATTGAAATCAATTTAAATTAATTAATTAATCTAACACCTATTTACTAAAATAGATGATTGTTGACTCGATTATCTAATTGGGATTAATTGAAAATAATTTTCCAAAAATTAAAATCAATTTGTTTTAAGTTTAATTTTAGAAATCTGAGTTTTTTTTTTTTTTCAGTGAACCGGTTGGGCCCAACCGGTCTGACCGGTTCGGACCGAAGCGGTCCGGTTCTGCCCGGTCCAGTTGACCCAAATCAGTGGGCCGGGTCAGTCGGACCGAGAAAAGGTCTGATCGACCCGAATCCACGTAGATTTGGTCTATAGGATCGCACACAACCATCGAACCGGCCGGTTCGACCGGTTCGATCCGATTAAACAAAAACCGACGTTTTAAAAAATAATTTCAGATCCGATTTTCTAATTCTAAACAATTTTAAAGCTGGAAAAATTCTAAACAATATTTCAAAAATATTTTAAACTTATGAAAACTCCCAATTACATAACACAACAATCGCTACTTTAATAAATCGAACATGCATAAAATCATAACATATTAAAACGAACGCAATTAATTCCACAACGAGCTCTGATACCACTGTTGGGAATCGGAAACGTGTACGCAGCGGAAAACAAAAATTTTATGCGATTTAAACAATTTAAAACACATAAACACATGCCCGATAATAGAAATCAATTAATTGCGTACCTTTGCGCTTCCAGCGAAATTGAAAACAACATACATGCTTAATTACTTAATCGAAATTAAATCAACTAGCATGCTCGTGTTTAAATCAAATAACATGCTCGCAATAAATAAAACGATTTCATGTAATCACATAAAATCATACAAGAACGAACATACATATTCAATTTAAACGTAAACGAATCTTATCGACAATTGATTCGAAGGTTTACCTCTTGAAGCGTGAGGTAGGCGCACCAAGCAAACCAGGATTGCTACGGAAACGAATCCGTACAATCCGAAGGGGGCACCAGTGGCGGAACAGCAGCAGCGGCAGTACAAGCCACGGCGGCGCGTGTGACTCACGCGCGGTCTTCGGGCGGTGCGTGGGGATGCGTGCTGCTTCGGCTCGTGCGCTGCTCCTCGATTCTTCGATCTTCGATCTTCCTCCTCTCGGATTTCACCTTGTATACTTCGATCTACTAAACACGTGGCACTAGACACGTAATAGTTAGAAAAACGGAAGAAAAAGAAAGAAGGAAAGGAATACCGAAAGGGATCGGCCAACGGATGGCCGATTCCAGCAATTTCCGGCGACGACGGCGCAGTGGCCGAGGAGAGATGGCCGAGCGAGAGAGAGAGGGAGCAGCTAGGGTTAGGGTTTCGTGTTGTGTGTGTGTGCAAGACCTATAAATCAAGTATTTATAGTGTCTTGCATAAAACCCTAGCAGGCTTAAGTTGGACCGGGCCCAACAACTTAAGTTCGTTAGTTCTTCCACTTGCTCGTCTCTCTCATTTCAATGATCGGAATATTGTAACGATTATATTTTCGGAATCATTATAATTTCCTCGTCATTACGAGTGCCAACTCTTGATTTCCAACTTTCCAAAAGTGGAAACCCTAATTCAGTGCACTTTCCAAATTTGGAAACTTCCCGATTTAGAAAGTTCACTAATACGTTTGCCTATTCTTTTCCTTTTCTTATTCTCATTCATAATTTCAAATTATGAATGTTGGACGTAATCATATTGACATCCAATCATGCAAAGATAAACTATTTTATCTCTGACCGTTTATTCAAAGATCTCATGTGCACGAGCAGTGTGACCTCGATAGTTCAGGTGTGAGCTAGCCGTGGGCCCACAACCCTTTGTGTTCAAAACTCGTCCCTTAGAGTTACGATTAAGATGAAGCTCGTTTCACCTTAATCACCCAACGAATCAAGATTGGCGTCTAGCAACTACGCGTCATAATTCCCTAGATACAAATGAAGTGCCTGCAAGAACCTTCACATATAGTTAACGTACAGTACGGTCCCTTCGATGCATATGTCCCGATTGAACTAGAGGCATTTGTTCGTCGAGACCTTTTTATTTGTTCAATGACGGTGCGTTCGTTCTAAGTGTTGTAATTGTTACGTGCATGACTTAGAGAATCGAATTCTCTAATCATCACTTAGTCAGCTCTGGCCAGAGACTTAGAATGATTACAAACTTTCAGATTACACAGGACATCCAAGACTGTTCTAGCGATCGAATCCCCGACTACAATGCACATACCTCCCACTAGATTTCGGACTGCATGAACACTGGCCCTTGGGATGTTCCTCGGTGGAACTCAGGGACAGGTCACGATATAGCTGGTCCTCTAGTGAAGTCACGATGATGTCTAGGCCATAAGGACTAATGGTGTACAACTATACCATAGATATCTCAACTCAATTATTGGGAACCACTTAGAGATTTCTAGGGTGAGGGAGTTCAGTGAACTCGTCAACTTACGAGCACCCACTTATGCATGCCGATATCACAATACCGTTTACTGATGAGATGCAGTACAACAGTGCACATACACTAAGTGCTAGTCTCTTAATGGGAAAGGCCGATATCCTCATTGGTGGCGTAACCCTTCGACTAGGAACACGTTTAACAGTTATAATACTTAATTAAATAACTCACGATCCTAACGATCAATTACTAGTACTTGTAATAACTGTAAGGACTATATCTATGCTTGTGACAAAGGGACAAAGATATAGAATGCCAATGTGTTTTATCATTAATACGAATAAAGGTTCGTTTATTACAATAATAAATACGAAAACCGCAGCCATATGTTGGCTTGTTGGTCACCTACTCTAACACTGGCGATACAGTTCAAGACGTCATGTTCGCGCACCCCCATTCAATCAACCTTTTGTAATTATTTCCATACGTTATACTGATGGATTGCACTTACAAGACTTCTAGGTAATACTTATTTAAATGTGAATTTGATTTATTATATTATATTTACGAGTTGATAAAACTATAATTACCTTCATGTAGATATGAAATGCCACTTTTGGAAATTATTTGGTTACTCCGGTGGGAAGAAACTTTACTAATGGCATTGCTTTTATGTCACATGAAGATGAGGACACTTACGCAAGGACTTTGAGATGTTTGAGAGATATATTACTTCCCAGAGCATAATCGAACGTGATACTGACAGATCGTGAGTTGGGCCTACTGAAAGCATTGCCTAATGTGTTTCCACTGTCGAATCACATGTTATGGTTATATTAAATAAACAGAAACGTTGAGGCAAATGCGTCGAACTTCTTGGGCAACAAAAAACAAGGTGTGTTGTTCTGGAGGATGGTCTAGGAAACGTTACTGAAGTCGGAGACTGAGGAACAATATGAATGCAATTATAATGATATGGTTAGTTTGTACATGGGATATCCCAAGCTCATAACATACGTCAATCATACGTGGTTGATTTACAAGGAAAGATTTGTAAAGTGTTGGACTAACAACATTGTCCATTTTAGTAACACCACGACTAACAGGTATACAGTACGTTTTTTTTTTTGTTACATAAAATGTTACATTTATGTATTGATTGATTTTTTTGTGGAAACATGGTGGAGAGTGCACATCGTGCATCGAATAGTTGGTTGCAATTATCGACTGGCTATTGATATTGTGCAAAACAACTTGATGCGCAAGTTCACCTCCAGATTAATGAATTGAAGGTGAAAAACGAGAGAAACAAAACAGTCAGAATGTACGGTACTTCATATCCGTGTTTTGGTGCTTTAATATGCTACGTATCACATGATGCATTGAACCTTTTGGATACAGAGTTGGAGAAACTGCAAAAGAAACCGGATAGCTGTAACTGCTAACTTAGCAAAACACATGGACTCCCGTGTGCATGTCGAATTGCAGTTAAAATTTTGGGTGGAGATTCTTATTACCCCCAATAGATACATCCATTTTGGAGGACATTGGTCACTAAGCCGATGGCAAGTCCATACAAAAAGGAGGAACTGTTTGATTGCACAATTGAAATTAAGAAAGTTATTTTGGAAGTGTTCGATAAATTATCAAAGAAGGTTTACATGTCCCAGAAAAATGCAGTGGACTATTTAATAGACATAAATAATCCTGCCTCAACACATTTGGGAGAGTCGTCATTTGTGAAGGCCAAGGGACGAACTAAGAATAACTCGATAAAGAGTGATTTGTCCGGTTATGAGCACATCATGAGGTGAAAAACAGAAGTTAAACCGTCTTCGGTTCAAGGGGTTGCAAAACCCCGAATCAAGGACCAACTGAAGGAACGCCTGAATCAAAGCTCAAAGGTCGTGGTCGTGGACATACTAAACCTAAGGAAGAATTGATTTTTGCTATTAGAGAGCATGTCAATTTATTTTCATTCCTTCCTCCGTTTCTCGCACAATCTATAGCCTCATATGTTAATGTGAGGGTCGATGGTAATTTTGGGTACCGATGCATTGCGAAAATTATTTATGGAAGTCAAGAAAGATGGCCACAAGTAAGAACATACTTGGTTGCAGAGTTTATGGAGCGTCATCATTTATATGCTGATATGTTCGGTGGAGATAAAGAGGGTCGCAATGCAGTCGTTGATCATATTCTGATATGTAGTCATGAGAGCGGACCTGCACCACGGACCAAATGGATGTCAACAGATATGGGGATTGGCGATTGCCACGAGATACAATGCAATGGTGATAATATTCACTAAGCTTGGTAGTTTTACTTATCTACCTCTAGTTGGGAATCCTCAGTTATCAAATATTATTCCTATGCCGTCACATAACTATCGTTTCATGATCCTTCGAGTACCGGTTTACTGCCTCGTCTCCATCCTCAATAGAGGTATTACGTAGCTCCCAATTTACTGCCCTTACAAGATTTTTACGATGATCGACTAGCTTTGTGGACGACGTTAAGTACTAGACATAGGTAGATTTGGCACTTCAATGTATTTGGATGTTGAACTTTGTTATTGTATTTGGATGTTTAACTTTGTTATTGTATTTTGCTTTTAATTTATTTACTGTTACATTTATAAAAAAAAAAAGTTATCGCGTCATTTCCCGCGAACAGAGACAGATTGCTCGCGTAATATCACGTGAGCAAAACTTCTCTGTTCGCGTGAAACCACGCGAGGAAGGAACTAAAAAAAAATTAATTCTACTCGCGTAGTTTTACGGGAACAGAGAGAGTTTGCTTGCGTAAAATTACACGACCACGTGTTCTTTGTTTGCGTAAAATTACGCGAGAACTATATATTTTTTTAATTTCATTGTGTGGTTTCAACATAATTAAAAAATACAAAACCATGTAATATTTCAACACAACCAAAATGGAAAACCGAGTATTTTTCAATAATATAATATTAAACCAGGTAATTTTTCAATAGTCAAAATGGAAAACCGAAAATCAAAACCATATAACGAAACACAATTAAAATAGAAAACCGAGTAATATTTCAACATAATTAAACTGCTAAACTCAAGTGTCATAATCTTAATACAAAACAAATGAAAATGGAAAACAATAGTCATAATATTACAAGAGTCATAACCATCCTACTGTCTACCCCTAGTCCTCCACACCCCCACTCCGGACCCCTCCTGGTATGAGATGGAGATACTAGGCATGGGGAATCATCAAATCAAGCAACTGTGGCTTTATTGCCATAAATCGTGATGCCGCATTAGGCCCCGTCTGTCCGTACACAATCGAAAATAGGAGACGAACTATATCGTTGGTAAACGGCTGATCTGGCGGGGGGGGGGGGGGGATACAACGGGCTGAGCTACAGCTGGCGCCCTTGTGGGGTTACACAAATACCGGTGCATAGTTTCACATACTACTTCATATAGTTCGGATCAATTGTTTCAGGAGGCCACATTTCCTCGTAGTTCGATAAGTTAATGAAGTTGGTGTTCTGTTTGACCTTGTAACCCTTAGCATAAATACCGCGGTGGTGCGACTCAGTAGATTCGATAATATAAAACAGAATCGTCTGGACTCTACCATATTGCCGCAAAACACTGTCTGGCTTGTACGGCTCCACTATCTCCATGAACTGTATAGTGCCGTAATGTCTCGATGATTTTTCGTTTACAAACAAAACCGCCCCAATAGAAAAATCAGATAACCTTGCATCTTCTTGTCTGTGGCAGATATCTTGTTCAAGAGCTCTTGCACATTTGTCCAATTAACTCCCTTGTTTCGAAACATGTCAGTCGTAGTCATCACCCCGAGCCCGAATAGAGATGCAAGACTTCGGGAGCACTCTAATGACTGGGAAACTTCTGCAACTAACGGTCCGTCCACTCGCAACCCCATGATGAAAACAACGTCGTAGAGCGTGATCGTCATCTCTCCCCACGACATGTGGAAGTTGTTCGTCTCCAGCTGCCACCTCTCGACAAACGCTGGCATTAGCTGTTGATTCAAATTGGGGAGTCAACAGTGTCGTAAATGGTAAAGCCCAGTTGCCTCCAACTTGCTAATCATCGTGTCATCCTGCGGGCCGAGGTAGGTTTCCAGTGCTCTATTTCTTGGCTCGATCCATCCAGTAGCACGACGTTCCTAAATTAAATTGCATATATTAGATAACCAAAACACCTATTATAAAAATATATAAACACGTATTAAAAACAAACTTACATATCTGTTCGAAACATATATCGTTATATGCGACATGAACTAACGCATAAACCTCAAATTTTCCAGCCTTCCCTCGCACGGACCCTCCAGATACGGCAGACCATCCAAAAGTGGAAAATTTACGCCACGACCACCTCTACTTACCGACTCACCACCATCATGATCATCATCCACCATCTCTTCGTCATCATTGCCATCATCATTAGCCACCATGTCATCATCATCATCGTCTACTGCAATGGAGTACGAACATGACCGATTTGAAGATCATCGGCAATAGGTACACAAGGTCTGGCTCCGACTACAATAGATTCTTCCCTCGCTCTCTTCGCATCTTATGTTGCCGTCGCTTTTCTTCTACGATCGGATGCAAGAACTCTCCGATCTCTAATACGGTCCGGATCATCCAGATTGTTCGACTTTCCACCCAAAGCTATCATCAAACTCTTATATTTTCCCGCAACTTGACTCATTAAACTTTTCCCTCTACCTCTGGCCATCTATAATTTAACATAAAAATGAATTCGTATTTAAAAAAAATTAATTGTTTTTTTAAACTAAAAAAAAAATTAAAGTTCTCGTGCGAAAACACGCGAGCAGATCTATTGTGCTCTTGTGTAGGCACGCGGGCACATTGTACCTGCTCCCATGTTTTCACACAAGAACCAAATATTCAGATAAAAAATTTAATTAAATGAATTGTTACTTGTGTGTTTGTAGGCGAGCTCGGTGAAACGAGCAACGAGCTCGCGTGGTTTGACGCGAACAATACCCATGTTCGCCCTACGAACATACGAGCTCTGATATTTTGAATTTTTTTCAATCAAATACTACGCATTTGTTCAATTAAAAAAAATATATTTAGCATTCATTTTCTCGCGTGGTTATACACGAGTAACTCCGCTGCGCTCGCGTCGAATCACGCGAGAACTGCCACAAACGTTATTTATTTAAATAAAAAATCGTAATCTACGTAACAAAACAGTCAAAAAATGTAGAAATTACCTCCGACCTGTTGTCTTCTCGGTCGAGATCTGAGAAAGAACTCCAAAAGCTTGGGAGAGTTTGTGAAAATTTTGAACTTTTGATTTTTGAAGAATGGTAAAAAATGTGCCTGCAAGTTTAAAAACTGCATTCAGTATTAGTTTTTTTTTTTAATGATTTTGTTCAGAAAAAAAATATTAAGATTGTATTCGACGCAGTGGCGGATGAAAGAAGGGGCAGGGGGGAAGCTGTCCCTCCGAAATAAAAAATCCTACTAATTTTTTAATGTTTTTTTTCTTTTTTTTTTATATGTAGAGTCTTGGCCCCACCAGACTTTTTGTATTTCTTTTGAGAATTGGCTCACCACAAAATGTAACACGGTGTTATAGAAAAAAGATTTGTTTTTTTCCTCTATCTCTTTTTCAGAGCGTTAAATATAATAAAAAATCATAAAAGTCAATATATTAGACAAAATTTCCTTTCTTCTTTGCAAGAGTACAAAGATGGAATTTTCTCTCGTCGAACAGAGAGTTCTAAATATCCTCTTCTCATCTCATAGTCTCCATTCTTTTTCTTTCTCAAAGGAAAAAAACCTTCAAAGTTCAAATTCATCCTCTCTTTATCAAGTAATATTAATTTCCTTCTTCTCTCTTATGTATTTTTCCCCTTACTCTTTTTGAGATGTATGTTAATGTTAGGGTTTTAAATATTTTGTTTTATAAAAAATATTTGATTACTTATATGTTATATGATACGTGTTTAGGGGTTCTTTGATATTTACATTTGATGGGTTTATTGAAATTTATTTTGGGGTTGTTTGATATTTGAATTTATCAATTTCATGACTATCACATATTTGAAATCTTTTATTCAGGGGTTATTTGATATGTATATTAGGGGTTTTTTATTTTTATATTCTAAATGGTAAAATATTTTAATTCTTTGAATTGTAGGTTCTATTGACTATTGCTCTGATGTCAAAGCCTCCACTCAAGCTTACAAAACATAATACGATCGATTCAAATTTTAAACGTGGTCATAAAGAATCGTCATCATCTAATGTTGGTAGTTCTTCTCTCGTTGATGAACAAGAACTTGTTAGACCTTCTATTACCGATATTAGAGTTATACCTATTCAAGAGTTTACAAGCAATTCTTTGGAACGTGATCCGGGGAAGCAACCTCAGATTTGGACATATTCTGTAAATCAACAAGATGAAATTCGGCGCGCTTATATCAAATTGGGGCCGTATCATTTTTTTCTTTTCGATGTACCCTTATTAAGCAATGAGAAGAGTACTCGTTGACGATTCCAATATTCTTGGTTTTCTTAATTCTCTTCTTGGTTAGAGTATTCACCTACCAAACATGTTGCTTATTGTTTGCCGTGCTATCTTTTTGCTAGTAAGCATGTAGCACGTTTTGGTGCAAATGCATTCACGGTGGAAGGATTTGGCAATTGGAATAAGGTAAATGATGGAGATACGTGTTTCTTTTTACGTCATGTCGGAAATCATAAATCCTCCCATTTTATCTCTATGAAATCATGTGAGGATTTAATGAATCAATCTAGGCATATTGACAAGGTCATGCAAAGACAGTCATCGGAGCAAATATTGAATAATCGATTGAGGCTTAGAACATCAATTGATTGTGTTCGTGGGCTTGCATATCAATCTTGTTCTTTTCGAGGTCATGAAGAAGGGCCAACATCAATGAATCTGGGTAATTTTCGTGAGAGGGTGAAATTATTGGCAAGTTATAATGATAAAGTAGCTGCAACTGTTTTAAAAAAAAGCTCCTCCCAATGCAAAATACATATCTCCAATAATACAAAAGGAGATATTGCATGTTATTGCTTCTAAAGTGAGAGAGGAGATTCAATAAGATATTGGTGATTCCAAATTTTGTATTCTTGTTGATGAAGCACGAGACGAGTCCAAAAGAGAACAAATGGCTCTTGTTTTAAGATTTGTAGACAAGATGGGTTTTCTCTAAGAACGTTTCTTTGATATCGTAAGTGTGGAAAATACTTGTTCATTGACTCTTAAACAAGAGCTTTCTAATATTTTTTTCTCATCATGCTTTCAACGTCGAAAACCTTAGTGGGCTAGGTTATTATGGTGCAAGCAATATGCGTGGTGAATGGAATGGATTACAAGCATTATTTTTAAAAGATTGTCCATATGCATATTACGTGCATTGTTTTGCCCATCGGCTTCAGTTGGCATTAGTTGCGGCTTCAAGAGAGGTAATTCTTGTTCATTAGGTTTTCTCAAAGTTGGACTTGATTGTTAATATTGTGGGTGCTTCTTGTAAGTAAAATGGAAAGTTAATTGCTGCACAACAAGCTGAAATTTCTCGTTTGATATCCATTGATGAACGTGGGACTAGTGGTGGAACTAATCAGATTGGTAATTTGCAACGAGCTGGAAATACTCATTGGGGGTTCTCATTTTTCTTCAGTTTGTAGTTTGATAAAAATGTTTAGTGCAACTAGAACCGTACTACAAAACATTGTAACTGATGGAGCAAATTATTCCCAACATGGTGATGCCGATTCTGCTTATACCACCATAACATCCTTTCAGTTTATTTTTATCCTCCTTTTGATGAAAGAGATAATGGGAGTTACCTATGTTCTTTGTCAAGCTTTAGAACAAAGGTCCCAAGATATATTGAATGCTATGCACTTAGTCTCAACAACAAAGCACCTGCTTAAGAAGTTGAGAGACAGTGGATGGGATACTTTTCTAAGGGATGTTAATTCATTTTGTGAAAGTAATGAAGTTGAGATGCCTGATATGAATTCTGCTTACAAAGTAGGTCGTGGAAATTCAATTCATCAATCACGGGATACTAATATCACAATCGAACATCATTTTCATTTTAACATCTTTATGAATACGATTGACACACAACTAAAAGAGTTGAATTGCAGATTTAATGAACAGACGTTGGAACTCCTAACTTTTAGCTCTGCTTTGGATCCGAGTGACTCATACAAGTCATTTAAAGTAGATCATATTTGCACTCTTGTTGATAAATATTATCTAGCAGACTTCACGGAACAAGAAAGAATGCTTTTGAAGTTTCAGTTGAACCATTATCATCTGGACATGACTAAGCATGAAGACTTTTGTCATTTATCCACTCTTACAGCACGATGTGAAGGATTAACAGCGACGAAAAAAGCAAGCGTATATTTCTTAGTTGATAGGTTGATTCGTCTGATTTTACTCCTTCCGGTTTCTACAGGTACGACTGAACAAGCCTTTTTCAATTATGAAGCTAACGAAAACTAGACATCGGAACATAATGAACGATGAGTTTCTCAGAGATTGTATGATTCTACATACTGAGAGAGAAATTGTTGATACTGTTAGTTCGAACTCAATAATAGACGAGTTTTACTCATTGAAGCACCGTAAAGCACAATTGTAATAATTGCATTATTTTTTAGAACATGTCCGTTAAAATATTTTTTGGAATGTTATATTTTACCTATCTTATATTACATACTTTTTTCTATTTTATATGCTTGTGCATTTTGCTAAAAATAATTTACGCCCCTAGAAAAAGTTCCTGAATCCGCCCGTGATTCGTCGTATAATTATGTTGCTGCTAGAGATATATGTAGCATATTACCCTATAAATTATTGTAGTAATGTTTCGCAATAAAGAAAAAAAAAATTATACCTTGAGAATAACCGAGGGCACTTTAACCTCAAATTTAATGTTTGTACAAGAAGGAAAAAAAAAAAAAAAAAAGAATAATAAAATTACAAAATTTCCATTAGAAGCCATGAACGGTAGCAGGTGTCGTGGGCTGAGGCAAATCCAAAAATCATGGAATCAAAAGCACCACCGCAATCAATCCCTCCCACCGTCCTCCGCCGCCTGATCATCCTCGATACCGCCGTATCCCTCAAACTCTACACCTTCTTTCAGCCCATCCTCCCTTTCTCTCTCCTCAAATCCCTAGAGCTCTCCGGCGATGGCCGCCTCTTCTTCCCAATCATCCTCTCAATTCTCCTCACCACAACCCCCGGCGTCGCCACCCTAACCAGCACAACCCCAACCCTAACCCCCACCGCTAATCTCCTATTAAACCTCCTAATCGGATCCCTATTAGACCTCGTCTTAATCGGGGTAATCAAGCACTTAATCCAACGGCCACGCCCTGTTTACAACAAGAACATGTTTCTCTCATTTGCCGTTGACCACTGGTCTTTCCCTAGTGGCCACTCTTCTAGGGTTTCGTTCATCGCCACATTTTGCTTCCTCTATTCGAATCATATTCGAGAAATTCTGCTTATCAAGGTATTGAATTTGTATGCAAAGAGTGTGGTTGTGGAGTATTTTGCTGTTGCTGTGGGGCTTTGGGCTTTCGTTACGTCGGTTTCTAGAGTGCTTCTCGGCCGGCATTTCTTGCTTGATGTTGTTTTCGGTGGGATTTTGGGCTTGATTGAAGGGATGCTTGTTTTTCGACTTCTTAATTATCACAACTTGAGCTCGTGGTTTATTCGATGACATCGCCTTAAATGTAAGTTCTTTTTATTTGCACTTGCATTTCAGTTTTGGTCTGAGCTCAATTGATTAAGGCCTCGTTTGGTTGGGGAGATTAGCCATGATTAACTAAATAATTGGACTATGTTTGATATTTGGTATTATTGCCGGCTCAACCAGCAAATATTATATTATCATGGCTTATCTTGCCTTCTAGGCATGCTTTTTATTGGATTATCGAAAGTCCATTAATATTACTAGGTTTCATTAGATTATTTAATCTTATGTTGGCTACAACCAATCGAGGCCTAAGAAGATTTACTAGTCCTTTTCGTTTACTATTTTGTAATACATAACTTTATGCAATTCAAAATTAATTTTTGATGATATTCAATAGCTAATCCTGTTAATTTAAATTTGAATTTATATGTTTCTACTTATGAAACAATCTTTGCACTTGCATTCCTGTCATCGTGCGGACTTGTCGTGTTTGGTGTGACTCATCCGGTTATCTATTGTATTTGTTATTTTGTCTGCTCGTCGTTTTTCCGTAAAACTCTGATATAACCACAGTTATACGTCTCCTTTTGTCGGATTATAGATCGTAAGATGGTTCTCCTTTTCTGTAAATAGAGGAAAGAACAAGATCACTTTTTTATCTATTTACACGATCAGAAATCACACTGTTGAACAATAGAATACAAAAAGAAAATATGGCATCTATTAGTCGATTACCGTAGATGTTTCTTAGGTACTCTGACATTTTGAACATTATACTATTTTCTTTACTTTACCTCCTTGATTCTCTTATGGAAAAACTATTAGAGTGAGAAAATAAGAACAAAGAAAAATGGGCATTGGTAGTAGTGTCGTCAATCGGTTGGGCAATAGATAAAGCGATAACAAAGACTAATATGAGCAATAGACGTTAACAAATAATTGAAGACAAGTATGGATGTGTGATAGAGTACTATGGTTGGTCGACAATTTTGAATACCAAAGAATTTGTAGCAGCAGAGGGAATTTGAAAGAAAATCATCCTTCGGTTTCTTTGCTAGGTTCACGAATTTCTTTATTTGAATTTCTGACATTGATTTCGTATTTCCTTTTTTTCAGTATTTAATCAAATTTCTTTATATGAGTTGAATAGAAATATTTGAATTGTGTATAGAAATATTTATATTTTTCTCTAGTGCATGTGGATTTAATTATGTGTTGCTGATGTTATCCCGGAAGCATTCTTAGAATAGACTCTTGGTGAAAGTGTTTTCTAATGTTCCGGTTACGGGTGCAAGGAAATCACCATTACGAATTATATATCTTATATACTTGTATATAGGCTTATACAAGTCAATGTGGACACTCATCGAACTGGAATGGAGAACCATGCAAATATGAAATCTTTGCTAACTAAAAAAGTTAATTGCCTAGTATATTACCGGGAGCCCTTTTTATTGTCAATAATCATGTTCATATAACTGTTAAGATTTATCCTCGTAAGGCACAGATAATCACGATTTTTGCGGAAATTGCTACCAGTTGGACCATTTCAATCGAATTTCTATGCAAAAGGCAATTTCTAAGTTTAATTAATAAATATTATGCTATTTGATGGTGATTTAGGGTTCAAATAGATCGAAGTGCACTGCCTAATATTTATAACCATGCTTCTAAAAGAAGAGTGATAACTGATAAGCAAGTAAAAAGATTGTAGTTTCCATTCTTTTGTTTATTATGGTTTATGGATGAGTGAGTTACTTTCTGTCTGTGTTGGATTGTGAAAGAAATTTCAACAGCAAATTGTTTAAATGGAACGGAATCGGAATGCCAATGCAATGAAGAGTGTTCTTCAAACTTTAATGAAGAAAATGAAAGGAGTTCAAGAAGAATTAGTACGTGCCTTATATATTACAAACATTACTTTGATTGAAGCTTTTGGATCTCAAATCCTTAACTCGTACACTCTGTTATCGTGATTGTTATTTTCTAAAGCCAAAATGTATGCCTCGTTAAGTCACATTTTCTGAAGCACTTAAGAAATCACTATTGTGCTTTCTCTTATTATCCATGTTTTTGATCTTATTAGTCTTTTTCAATTTTTGCAGTGGTTCCTATGAATCGGTAATGGTTGTCTATTCTTTTATTTCTTACTTGTTTGTCATAGTTATTTTGCTTGATGGGCCATTTGTTGTGCTTATGTTTTTGTAACCGTTTGGCCCAAGTTGTTTTATGCTTTATGAGTTGAATTGGTTCCATTCGACTGTAAACTGTACTAGAACTACAATCCATACAACACAACCTATATATGGTTGGCTGCGGGTTCCTTCATTATTAATAAAATAAAAAATTTAATGTGCGTGATATAAATGTGTTTTTTTTTTTGATAAGTAGTGATATAAATGTGTTGAAGAGTATAATTTAGTTGAATTTTAAGTCACTGAAAATAGGTTGATTTCAAGAACCAACCCTTTTTTCTAGTTGGTTTATTCAATAATTCATACTTGTTACTTGTGATGAAAGAATATGCTTGTGGTTTTTATCCGCATCCTTTTCAGTTTGGATAAAATCTGTTGCATCACCATTGATAAAAATAAACGTAAATTTGCAGCAGGGCTTGTTAGAGTGGGGATATGTCAACATCTTGTGGATAAATGACTAAGACTCTACATAATAATAATTCTAATTATTCAACTGTTATAAAACAAGTGTCGGACCTTAAATTTTGTCATTTTCGACGCTGTTATGAAAATAATTATGGAGAAAATATGTGTGGTTGGCTTGCTTTGACTGGTACCTTGGGTACGTCTGGATCTGAATCAACGATCTTAATTATCATGCATGTACCTCTGTACAGGAGAGATGCCTTTTAGCTGATTTCTTTGTTCCGATAGCAAGTTCTTGGGCTATGCTTCGTTTTTTGGACCACTGCGCGCTCTATTTTTTCTTTCTTGGGCAGAAGGTGGTCTGTAGATCTTGGGCCTAAAGTGTTTATCATAATCCTTGCTGTTTGGAAAACCTTAGATTATTGTCTTTCCATTATTCTGCATTTGTTGAATGTGCATAATACTAATTAAACACAAGTTGTTGGAATTTACTAATCATTGGTTCCCTTGCAATTTTCAACTTTAATTATTGTTCAATGATGCACATTTTTTATACATGTTCACCAAAAAAAACATTGTTTGCCGTAGCTAGGATTTTATCGGCCGAATATACATTAAAAGATAATGTAAAAAGAATTGTGACAACAATGATTGTTTTAAGAATGACGACTGTGTTTGAATTTTCAGGGATTCCCGGAGAGAGTCCTTGAAAAAATTAGGATTTTGTTTTTCTTTTGACAAAATCAGAAGATATGAAAAGAAAAAAAGGGAAAAAACAAAACTTTTAGGATTTTCTTTTTGAATTAATTTAAATTTTGGGTGAACTAAATTAGAAAAATTGGGAGGACTAAATAAATATAAAAGGTATAATAATACTGAAATGTTAAATGTCGTTTCAGTTTTACTATTGTCGTTTTGACTTCGAACCTGATTTTGACATACTTTTATTTTGATTTTGGCAAAATACGAAGCACGAAAACTGTAGTCCTTTGGATTAGTTTTCTAATCCAACTTAATTCCGCTAGATTGGGTGCCGTGTGACAAAGTTATGCATGAATGAGTCTCATTTTGAATTTTAGATACTTTAGTACATCAAAGTTGTGGACAGTATCCATTGATTCATGTATCTTTCTCGTACTACATCCAATTTTGGTGATTCAAGTTGGATTAGAAAACTAACTCAGAATACTACAAATTCTATGTTTGAAGTGATAACGGTATTATTAAAGCTCGAACAACACTTGAAATTTTTTTTCCATTGAGTCACAATTTGTAACTTTCTTATCAAATTTGTTACTCTCTTTTATTATTTTTCTTTGTTATCTTCAATTAAAAATAATTAATTTTAGGGCAAATTAGGGCCACTCTCTTGAGGTATAGTTAAAATACAAAAAATCCCATTTTGTTTGTGTAATTACAGCTACCCCTCAACTATGTATTATCTTACGAAAAACCCCTCCAGTGATAAATTTTGGGACGTTAAATCGGTAAAATCGAACCGAAATTTCGGTACGCCAACATTTTATACCGCTTACCAAATTGAATATAGGATTTGGCTTGGTAAATAACCGAATTGCATAAATTTCACGAAAAAATATTTAAAAGGAAGGGGTAGCTGTAATTATCCAAACAAGTTGGGTTTTTTTTTTCCATAATTTAGCCATACACCGGGGTGGTTGTAATTTGCCATTAATTTTATTTATAAAATAAAACTAAATTGTTAAAAATTATAGAGCACAACACAAAAACAAAATACAAAACAATTAATTATAGTAATTAAAGAAACCCCACCCCCACCCCGGCTTCCCCACTTAATGTTTGATATCTCCAAGTTAATTAAGCTAGAGTTTGTCAAGTGGGCATTGAGCATGCGAAGTTACTTGTTAGATTTGACAGATATTTGATTTTTGAGGAAATAATTATTGACAAGGTTTAGTTTGAAGTTTGATTAGACAACAACTAATCACATGACATGCTAATCATCTAGTAAAATAGTATTGGCATGCAATTAACGTGGGTGAAATTAACTCTGCTTGCTTGTGGGTGGTGGTGGTGTTGATTAGGTGGAATGGGCACATCAATGTAAAGTGCTTACAAGTTACATGCAACAACAATCTGATAAGAAATGTCGGCTTTAGCTATTGGCCTATTTAGGGAACCAAAAGGATCTAATCCCATCCCAATTTTCTGCATCAGAGAGAGAGAGAGAGAGAGAGAGAGAGAGAGAGAGAGAGAGATTCATGCGTCTTTGATGAATTCTTTCTGTGCTGAATGTGAATACTTTTACTGCAATAATTTAGAGTTTTGCAGAAACTAAGGTGGTCCTGTCCCTAAATGCAGATAATGATGATGATGGCTTTGTTGGGAAAAGTTGGAAGAACCATTTACTTATATATATAATATGGGTCTTAGACCAGGTCATTAATCACTGAATTTGTGGCATATATTTCAACTAAACATGGTCCCCCCCCACCCCACCCCACCCCACCCAACCCCCCTTTCTATAGTCTGAATTAGAGGGGGCTTTCCATAATTCAATTTTTCACAATTCTACTTTTTGTTATTAGTATCCTAACACCAGACCATTGCAATAATGTAGCGTACGTTCTAACAAGATTTTGTCGACATACTTATCCCTTAAGACGTCATTACGTTAACTTTACTTGGGCTTGTTCGGAATGTTATTGGACAAGCTAGTCCAAATGTACAATTGAACCTTGATAAAATTGCAATAATCTTATCTTGATTAATTTCATTCTGAAAACTAGAAAAACGGCCCTAAATTAGTATCATAGCGTACGTGGAGGGAGGCAATATCTTTTGGTTCCACATTCAAGATCAGGTCGAAAAAAAAATCCCATCCCTTGACTACATACTAGCAATGCAGGTTTTCGTTAACAGTTGATTTGTGAAAATGTAATCTTACATGTATTTGATATACGTTCAATATATCAAAAAACATTAATACTCGTATTCAAGACATGCTCAATATGTGACCACAACGAGAGCGTGCAGAGAGAGAGGTGGCCGATGACCATGGTCAAACATTGGTTGGTTGCGATTGCGACTGCACCTCGAATCCCAATGGAGATGGATAATGTCAAAAGTCAAGTATATACCATTTGAGGTTTCTGCAAATGTCTGAAATGGTCCCAGGTTTGGACACCTAACCAAAGGTTGAATGTGACCAAGTTTTGGCAGTCACATTAAAGGCAAAAAACTACCACTGCTATCTTACATGATGGTCATTTTTGGGGCTGTCAATATTTTTTGGCAGTGTTAGTGCAGTACTACTGAGTAGTGACACAAAAAACATGGCCAAACGGACTCGGTAAAAATAAATCACATTACCACGAAATTTCCAAGTTCATCAAATCCAAGAGTAAGTGAGTGTCGGTTCGTGGTGAAAGCCAGAAAGTGAAAATCAGATGGAACAAATCGGAATCTACTTTTTTGAAAAACAAAATCTATATTTTTTTCGTAATACGAAATCAATTTCAATTCCAATTGCATACGGAATTTAGAAATAATTCCAATTCCAAAAGCTTTATAAATTTTGAGGAACAACATA
>NW_012194986.1:914961-952116 GCF_000504015.1 Erythranthe guttata | reverse complement strand
TCGCCTGGACGGCCGTTCGTCGGCCGTTCCTTGTTCGGTATTCTTTCTCCTTTCTTTTTCTTCCGTTTTATTCTAACTACTTCGTGTCTAGTGCCACGATTTAGTAGATCGAAGTATACGAGGTGAAATCCGAGAGGAGGAAGACTGTAGATCGAAAAATCGAGGAGCAACGCACGAGCCGAAGCCGCACGCTGCCCCACGCGCCGTCCCGAAGCCGCGCGTACACTACACGCGCCGCCGTGACCTCACGCGCCGCTGCTGCCGTTGCACCGCTGCTGCCCCGATTCTACGGATTGGTTTCCGTAGTAATCACGAAGTGCTAATCGCTCCTACCTCACGCGTCAAGAGGTAAATATACGAAACCCTAGTTTCGTTTAGGGTTTAGTTTAAACTATGATTTCATGCTTGTATTTGTATGATTTTATGTGATTATGTGTAATCGGTTTTTTAATCATTGCAAGCATGTTATTTGGTTTAAATTGCGAGCATGTTAATTGATTTAAGTACGGTTAAGTTTATTAGCATGTATGTTGTTTTATTTTCGCTGGAAGCGCAAAGGTACGCAATTAATTGAATTTAATTTATCGGGCATGTTCTTATGTGTTTTTAAAGTCGTTTAAATCGCATAAATTTTTGTTTTCCGCTGCGTATGCGTGCCCGAAACCCAACAGTGGTATCAGAGCTCGTTGCGCAATTAATTGCGTTCGTTTTAATATGCATGTTCGATTTATTAAAGTAGTGATTGTCGTATTATGTAATTGGGAGTTTTCGTAAGTTTAAAATATTTTTGAAATATTGTTTAGAATTTTTCCAGCTTTAAAATTGTTTAAAATTGGAAAATCGGATCTGAAATTATTTTAAAATGTCGGTTTTTAAATTGTTCGGATCGAACCGGCCGAACCGGCCGGTTCGATGGTTGTGCACGATTTAGTTGACCGAATCCACGTGGATTCGGGTCGGTCAGACCGGTTCTCGGTCCGACTGACCCGGCCCACTGATTTGGGTCAATTGGACCGGGCAGAACCGGACCGTTTCGGTCCGAACCGGTCAGACCGGTCGGCCGAACCGGTTCACTGAAAATAAAAAAAAAAAAATTTATTTCAGATTTCTAAAATTAAACTTAAAACAAATTGATTTTAATTTTTGGAAAATTATTTTCAATTAATCCCAATTAGATAATTGGATCGACAATCATCTATTTTAGTAAATAGGTGTTAGATTAATTAATTAATTTAAATTGTTAAATTGATTTCAATTAATAGAACACACGTATAATATTGATTATACTTCAACTTAATTAGTAGTACCTCAACATTATTTGAATGATTTATGCTAGTTGAGGTTCTATAATTATTTTGAAAAACCCGATAATTAATTAATGTAATTAATTATGAAATTAGGTCGTATGTTCCTCTTAGGACAATATGCGCTTCCATATACCTTTAGAGAACATAGATGTAGGAATCACATAGACCAATCCAAAACCTTCTGATGAGATAAAACATTTTAATTAAAATCCCTCATTCTTTTAATTAAGAATCATTTCAAGCTATAAAGAAAAAACCAATCTGTTGAGTTATTTCTTTCCTTCTGCCAACGGTTGGATTATGTGTAGCCCTTTACTATAGTGCAGTAAGCCGTGTTAGCGGGGAGTGCTATGGTAGAGTAAGCTGTAATTCAATTGACATAATGATGAAGGTAGTCGTAGAAAAGGGTTATGTTGAATTAACGTGGTCGGCTAGATTAACTAGGGACTGCATTAGTTTGGCATAATCAAGTTCTATGAGCATCTTTGATTGGTAGGTTAGACTTGACACACGACGATTTTGATATTCGCGAGATTAACTTAGGTCATTATCAAGTGTGAGGAAAATTAATTTAGGGTCATATTGTGGATATGATTGATTGTGATCTACCTTTGGGCAAATATAATCGGGCTAGATTAACTACGGGTTATATTTGTCTATTGGACCTAAAACCCATTAAGAAAAATCAGTTTTCTCGTTTGTCTACTAGAGGGAAGTGGAATTCGATAAAATTAGTGGGAGAACAATTAAATAACACAAGTCCAAACATTTAATTGTAACAATCATTTAACGCGAATCTCTAATAATCCTCTTCTCTATATGTCTCAGATAATCATGTCTAAGAATCCCATAATGTCAATCCTCGACAATAAACTCAATGGCCCTAATTACCTAGATTGGTTGCGTAGTCTTAAGCTTGTGCTAACTGTTGAGGGGCGTCTCTACGTTTTGAACGAGAGGCTTCCCGCCACTTTACCTGCCACAGCGACTGATGCTGAAAAGGAAACTTATGAAGTTTGGAAGAAAGATGACACTCATGCTAGGTGCTATATGATAGCCGCCATGGAGCCCGCGCTTGCGAGGAAATATGAGTCTCACTTGCATGCTTTCGATATAAAGGCTCATCTCGATAGCATGTATAGTGAGAATATTAGGGCATCGAGGTACGCTGCTACAAAGGAGCTGATCACAGCGAGACTGCGTGAAGGGACTTCGGTCCACGAGCACTGTCTCAAAATGATCACTCTCCTTGAAAAGCTAGTGAATCTTGATGTCACCCTCCCGGCCGAGCTCTCGTTGGATTTGATCCTGTTGTCTCTTCCTAGTTCCTATGAATCGTTCATAGTGAACTTCAACATGAACAAACTAGATCCTCCCTTGGATGAGTTAATGAACATGTTGGTCAGCTTCGAGTCCACCATTAAGAAAGAGAAGTCTGTTCTCGTTGCTGCTACTTCTGGAAAGAAGAGTTCTTTCCAAAAGAAGAGAAAGGAAAGAGTTCTTTTCCCTAACAGCAAGTTCGAAGTGGGTGAAGGTAGTGGGGGCCCCAAAGCAAAGGTTAGCAAACAAGTTGATGATGCTTGCCATCACTGTGGAAAGAAAGGACATTGGCGCCGCAACTGCAAGGCTTACCTAAAGCAGAAAGGTTCTGAAAAGGGTACGTATTTCATTGACGTAAATTTATCTGTCAACTCTTCTTCTTGGGTATTGGATACGGGCTGTGGCTCACATTTGTGCAATGATTTGCAGCTAATGACAAGAAGTCGAAGACTTAGAGCGGGTGAGACCTACCTAAGGATGGGGAATGGAGCAAGAGTTGCTGCTGAAGCCATTGGCACTATTTACTTAAATGTTTTGGATTCTAGTTTTCCTATTGTTTTGAACGATTGTTTATTTGTTCCGTCGCTCATTAGAAACCTTATTTCTATTCCTGTATTAGATATTGAAGGTTTTACTTTTGTTTTTGGAAATTCGATTTGCAATATACAAAAGAATGAGAATTTAATTTGCAAAGGACGACTATTAAACAACTTGTATGAACTAAATCCAAATGAAATACCTATTAATGTTATATCAGCAAAACGTAAGGAGATAGATCAAAACCCCGCACAACTTTGGCACGCTAGATTAGGTCATGTCTCTTTAAGAAGGATGAACGATTTTGTTAGTGAAGGATTGTTCTCTTTGGAGGACGTGAAATCACTACAAACTTGTGAATCTTGCCTTAGAGGGAAAATGACCAAGTCACCCTACAAAGGGGTAATGGAACGAGCCGAGGGTCTTTTGGATTTAATCCATACAGACGTATGTGGTCCACTAAGTGTTAGTGCGAAGGGTGGATATAACTACTTCGCTACCTTTACCGACGATTATTCTAGGTATGGGTATGTGTACTTGATGAAGTACAAGTCTGAAACATTTGAAAGGTTCAAAGATTTTAGACATGAAGTAGAAAAGCAACTCGGACGAAGTATTAAGAAACTGCGATCCGATCGTGGTGGAGAATACTTGAGCATCGAGTTCATTGACTATCTGAAAGAAAATGGGATACAATCCCAATGGACTCCACCGGGAACTCCTCAACTTAATGGAGTATCCGAACGTCGGAATCGAACTTTATTAGATATGGTTCGATCAATGATGGGGTTCACAAACTTACCGGCATACTTGTGGGGTCATGCACTCCGTACTGCCGCGTATTTGCTGAATAGAGTTAACACCAAAGCAGTTAAATCCACACCTTATGAACTTTGGCATTCCCGAAAACCCAATTATAAACATATTAGGATATGGGGTTGTCCCGCTTATGTGAAGCGATTAATGGGAGATAAGTTGGATAGTAAATCCGACTTGTGCTATTTTGTGGGATATCCCGAAGACTCGATGGGATACGAGTTCTACTATGTCAAAGAAGCAAAGACGTTTGTTTCAAGAAATGCCACCTTTTTGGAAAGGGAGTTTCTATCCGATAGAAAGGGCAGCATGATAGAACTTGAAATAGTTCAAGAACCACAAAATGAAGTTCAAACGCAAGAACAAGTAATCGAACCAATACAACAAACCACTAATATACCTCCTGAACCTACGGTGCGTAGATCCGAAAGAGTTCGGAAAATGCCGGATAGGTTATTCCTCCTCGAAAATGATGAAGATCATGTTGACCTTGGACGAGATCCAAGAACATATAATGAGGCCGTATCGGATGCGGACATGGGACATTGGCTAACTGCCATGAAATCCGAAATGGACTCCATGTACTCCAACAAGGTGTGGACCTTGGTAGATCCACCCAAAGGAATTGTTCCTATAGGCTGCAAGTGGATCTATAAGAAGAAAATTGGAGTTGATGGAAAGGTATCGACCTATAAAGCTAGATTGGTAGCAAAAGGATACACTCAAAGGCAAGGTGTTGACTATGAGGAAACCTTTTCGCCAGTCGCGATGCTGAAGTCCATTAGGATTTTGCTGGCCATAGCTGCGTGGTACGACTACGAGATATGGCAAATGGATGTGAAGACCGCCTTCCTTAATGGAGATATTGAGGAAGAAATTTACATGGCGCAGCCGGAAGGCTTCATATCTTCTGGAAGTGAGAAAAAAGTTTGCAAGCTCCAGCGATCCATTTATGGATTGAAGCAAGCATCCCGTAGTTGGAACATTAGGTTCGACTCAACTATCAAAGAGTTTGATTTTGAGAAGAATCCGGAGGAACCTTGTGTATACAAGAAGGTTAGTGGGAGGGCAGTAATATTTTTAGTGCTTTACGTTGATGACATTCTACTCATTGGGAATGACGTAGGAATGCTGCAACAAACGAAAGCATGGTTGTCCACACGTTTCTCAATGAAGGATTTGGGAGAAGCATCTTATGTATTAGGAATACGCATCTATAGAGATAGAGCAAGAAAGATGCTTGGCTTATCCCAAAGCCTGTACATAGACACCGTTATGAAACGGTTTAGCATGGAAGAATCCAAGAAGGGATTCTTGCCAATGTCCCATGGGGTTCGTCTCTCGAAATCTATGTGTCCCCAAACACCTAGTGAAATCGAGGAGATGAAAAGGACGCCCTATGCTTCTGCCATAGGAAGCATAATGTATGGCATGCTATGTACGAGACCCGATATTGCGTATGCTGTGAGTGTCACAAGCAGATATCAGTCTAACCCCGGCCCGGCTCACTGGAAAGCCGTGAAAGATATCCTCAAGTACTTGCGAAGAACTAAGGATATATTTTTGGTCTATGGGGGTGCCGAGTTGAAATTAGAGGGTTTCACTGACTCTAGTTTTCAATCGGATGTGGACGACTCGAAGTCGAATTCTGGATTTATATTCACGCTTAATGGTGGTGCCGTGTGTTGGAAGAGTTCCAAGCAAAGCACGACGGCCGATTCCACTACCGAAGCGGAATACATTGCAGCGTCCGAAGCTGCAAAAGAAGGGACTTGGATAAGGAAATTCATCCAAGAGTTGGGTGTCATTCCTGATGCTAGTGATCCAGTACCGTTGTACTGTGATAACACCGGAGCCGTGGCGCAAGCTAAGGAGCCGCGATCTCATCAGAAGTCGAAGCATATTCTGAGGAAGTATCACGTGATCCGAGAGATCATTGATAGAGGTGAAGTTAAGGTAGAACGAGTCACCTCGGAAGAGAACGTTGCAGACCCCTTCACGAAGCCTTTACCAAGATCGGTCCATGAGAAACATCGAGAGTCGATGGGATTGCGGTTTATGGGTAGTTGGCTTTAGGTCAAGTGGGAGATTGTTAGAGTAGGTGACCAACAAGCCAACTTGTGGCTGTGGTCTTTCATATTTATTATTGTAATAAACAAACCTTTATTCGTAATACCAATTGGGTTTTTTCTAAACGGAGCCTGGATATAATGATAAAACACATTGGCATTCTATATCTTTGTCCCTTTGTCACAAGCATAGATATAGTCCTTACAGTTATTACAAGTACTAGTAATTGATCGTTAGGATCGTGAGATATTTACTTAAGTATTATAACTGTTAAACGTGTTCCTAGTCGAAGGGTTACGCCACTAATGAGGATATCGGCCTTTCCCATTAAGACTAGCACTTAGTGTATGTGTACTGCATCTCATCAGTAAACGGTATTGTGATATCGGCATACATAAGTGGGTGCTCGTAAGTTGACGAGTTCACTGAACTCCCTCACCCTAGAAATCTCTAAGTGGTTCCCAATAATCGAGTAGAGATATCTATGGTATAGTTGTACACCATTAGTCCTTATGACCTAGACATCACCGTGACTTCACTAGAGGACCAGCTGTATCGTGACCTGTCTCTGAGTTCCACCGAGGACCGTCCCAAGGGCCAGTGTTCGTGCAGTCCGAAATCTAGTGGGAGGTCTGTGCATTGTAGTCGGGGATTCGATCGCTAGAATAGTCTTGGATGTCCTGTGTGTTCTGAAAGTTTGTAATCATTCTAAGTCTCTGGCCAGAGCTGACTAAGTGATGATTAGAGAATTCGATTCTCTAAGTCATGCACATAAGGATTACAACACTTAGAACGATCGCACCGTCATCGAACATATAAAGAGGTCTCGATGAACCAATGCCTCTAGTTCGATCGGGACATATGAATCGAAGGGACCGTACTGTACGTTAACTATATCTGAAGGTTCTTGCAGGCACTTCATTTGTATCTAGGGAATCATGACGCGTAGTTGCTAGACGCCAATCTTGATTCGTTGGGTGATTAAGGTGAAACGAGCTTCATCTTAATCGTAACTCGAAGGGGACGAGTTTTGACCACAAAGGGTTGTGGGCCCACGGCTAGCTTACACCTGAACCATCGAGGGTCACACTGCTCGTGCACATGAGATCTTTGAATAAACGGTCAGAGATAAAATAGTTTATCTTTGCATGATTGGAAGTCAATATGATTGAATCCAACATTCGTAATTTGGAATTACGAATGAGAATAAGAAAAGGAAAAGAATAGGCGAACATGTTAGTGAACTTTCTAAATCGAGAAGTTTCCAAATTTAGAAAGTCCACTGAACTAGGGTTTCCACTTTTGGAAAGTTGGAAAACAAGAGATGGCACTCGTAATGACGAGGAAGTTATAATGATTCCGAAAATGTAATCGTTGCAATTTTTCGGTCATTGAATTGAGAGATACGAGCAAGTAAAGGAACTAACGAGCTTAAGCTGTTGGGCCCAGTCCAACTTAAGCCCGCTAGGGTTTTATGCAAGGGACTATAAATACATGACTTATAGCCCTTACACAAACACATGAAACCCTAACCCTAAAGTGGCCGACCCTCTCTCTCTCGCCCTCTCTCCCGCGCGGCCACCACCGCACCACCGTCGCCGCTCCGTCGCCGGAACCGGCCGTTCGTCGGCCGTTCCTTGTTCGGTATTCTTTCTCCTTTCTTTTTCTTCCGTTTTATTCTAACTACTTCGTGTCTAGTGCCACGATTTAGTAGATCGAAGTATACGAGGTGAAATCCGAGAGGAGGAAGACTGTAGATCGAAAAATCGAGGAGCAACGCACGAGCCGAAGCCGCACGCTGCCCCACGCGCCGTCCCGAAGCCGCGCGTACACTACACGCGCCGCCGTGACCTCACGCGCCGCTGCTGCCGTTGCACCGCTGCTGCCCCGATTCTACGGATTGGTTTCCGTAGTAATCACGAAGTGCTAATCGCTCCTACCTCACGCGTCAAGAGGTAAATATACGAAACCCTAGTTTCGTTTAGGGTTTAGTTTAAACTATGATTTCATGCTTGTGTTTGTATGATTTTATGTGATTATGTGTAATCGGTTTTTAAATCATTGCAAGCATGTTATTTGGTTTAAATTGCGAGCATGTTAATTGATTTAAGTACGGTTAAGTTTATTAGCATGTATGTTGTTTTATTTTCGCTGGAAGCGCAAAGGTACGCAATTAATTGAATTTAATTTATCGGACATGTTCTTATGTGTTTTTAAAGTCGTTTAAATCGCATAAATTTTTGTTTTCCGCTGCGTATGCGTGCCCGAAACCCAACAATACCCATGCGGGCAATTTTCATGAACTACTTAATAGCCTCTATTGTCATAGTTGTTTTAATCCGATGATGATAAAGTCGATGATGTTGAAGATTATGATAGTGATGATGATAATAATAATAATAATAATGGTGAATGAGATATTTTTTTATGAATTTAATTTAATTTATGTTGTAATATAATTTATGAGTTCATTGTTATATATGATTTTATTAAATGTAGAATAATTTGAGTTTATGTTATTTCATATAGATAGTTTTTTAAAAATTGATAACATAATTTCTAAATTATATGGTTGAAAAAAATTTATTACTTAAAAATAGATCTATAATTAACATTTAGGACATAAAATATACTAAAATTACGACAATGTGAAATGCCATGTGAGACCAAACCAATTCCCATTTCATATAAGTGGTGAAATATTATTATTTTAATATTTGGTCTAAATTTTGGTGAAATCCATCGTAGATCAAAAACATCATTTTTCCGCCAAAAATACTAGACGGGTAAAAATAATGTGCTACCGGTGGGAGGGGAACTCATTTCACCACAAAAAATGGGATTTAGTGAAAAAATGGTAAAACCAGTTGGAGGTGCTCTTAACCATGGTTGAATGCCATTGTTATATATATACAAGGTTGTAAAAAGCGGTAATCGGGTCCGATTCGGTCAGGCAACGACTCACGATTAATCGGTGCGGCGGTGATTAATCAGTGATAAATCGGAAATAAATTGGTTTTTAAAATTTAATATAATATATTTCTAAATATTATTTATAAATACTCCAAACATATATAAAAAGATATTTAAACATAGTTATATCCCCATCATGTATATATCCTAATAACATAATAAAAGTTTAATAATTATAAGATCATATAAATATCCTTATAAAATATAAATAAAAAAACATTTTTTTTTAATTTACATTTCTTCTTGAACATTCTTGGCATAGATCATTAGTTCTTTAACAATAACAATTAACATAAACAAAATAAGGCATAAACTCATATTTTCTTTTATTAAAATCCAACTTTTATTTTGAATTATAAAAAGAAAAAAAAAAAACCGATTTTTAACCGATTTTTGGCCGATTTTTGCCAGTGAGTTTGATCTGCCTTAAATGTTTGACCGCCTCAGACCGCCTAAAACCGCCTCACAGGCAAAAAACCGATTTTTTTTCAAACCTTTACACTAAAATCGTAAAGGTTTTAGACCGCCTCCGCCTCGGAGACCGATTAATCGGCCGCCTCGGCCGATTTTTAGAACAATATATATATATATATATATATATATATATATATATATATATATATCAAGCATAATAGTTGAAATATTTAACAATTATTTTTGTGTTGTTTATATTTTTGCTAGTACAATTAAACAATATTTTACTTCCTAACGAGTGATGAGCATTCAAATATGATTGCATAAATGAATCTTAAAGTAACATATGATTTATCATAATTATTGCGTGGAAATTTGAAGAAGCTAAAACTAGTACTATTAAAATAGTCATGAACCAATAAAACCAACAATAAGTAAAACATAAATACAAGAAGGCCAATTAAAAAGAGGTGAGGTTAGTCAACATTTATTTGCCATTGACTTAGCTTCAAAGTAATAGATATTATTAGATAGTAGTAGTACACCATAACCATTTCAAACAGCACATTCCCAGCTATGCATAATGACCCTTTTAACCACCAACCATAAAACTCACACACACAGTTAACACACTAGATTTCAACAATCTACACACAGTCACACGCATTTTACACACACATACATACATACATACATATTATGCACATTTCACGCACTCATTATATATAACCACACCCTCAAGATTAATTTTATATCTGCCATCTCTCACTCCTACCCTCTCTTAAACTTTGTTTAGAAATTCAACAACCCAAAAATGAGTTGCTTTTTTTAATTTATTTTTTGAACCAAATTAGTCTCTCTCTCTCTCCCACTCTTCTGTCTTTTTCTCTATAGGAATCCTCAGTTTCAGAGCTCTCTCTCTCTCTCTCTCTCCTCTCTCTCTCTCTCTCTTCATTTCTTGATTCTCTCTACATGTATGTATATATAATAATAAAATAAAAGAAATAAAGCAGAAAAGTTTGGTTCGATGCGTCGTTTTCTGATAGTCTCTGTGCTGTAGTTAATTGTTGATTAATGGGGATTAAAAATTTGGTTATTCTGTGATGCGAGAGGCGTAGCGATTGATTGATTGATTGAAAGTAGTGGAAGAAAAGGCGCATCGATGCGGGTGAGGGAGATGCACCCGCTTTGCTGCATAACGCTCGAGAGTTCCGGGATCGGAGATGGGTCGCCGGAGCCGACGCTATTGAGAACTGGGTCGGCGGTGAATTTCTCCGGCGGTGGATCTGAAGTCAATGCGGGAGGATCTGACGTCAGCACCAGCGGTGGTGGTAGTAGCAGCAGCAGCAGCGTGGCCGGGATCCTTTACAAGTGGACTAACTTCGGCAAGGGTTGGCGATCTCGGTGGTTCACATTGAGAAGCAACGGCGTCCTCTCGTACTCGAAGAGCCGCCGTCCCCCCGACGCCCAGCCACCGCCGGGGAGCGACGTGGTCCTGATCGGGTCAACCTCAGCCAACCGCCGCAGCAGCGGCAGGAAACACACCAAAACTGTCGGCATTGTCCATTTAAAGGTCGGTAACCGATAAATAATAATAAAAAAAATATATAAATAAATTTTAAATTTGAGGTGTAGAAAGAAGAGAATGGATGTTTAGGAGGAGAGATGTATATGTGGGGAGAGTGAAAGTGAAGGATTGTCTTTTATGGTGTGCAGTGTGTACTAATAGTCTCAACACTTGTACACATATAAAGTATTTTTTGCCACTATAGGCAAAAAATTGAATCCCAATTTTTTTTTACCAAGTCTCGTTACCATATTTTCTTCATGACAATTGACAGCAGAAACAATTCCAATTGCACGAATAGCCACCAAATATAGCTTTGATATCTGAGCCATGATAATGATACACTTTTTTTTTTCCCATTCTTTCTTTGCTGGCTGTAAATTATTAAAGATTTATTTCCCTTTAAAATGTATTTGAAAACATTTAACTGGGTGTGAATCTAAAGTGGGTCACATCAGCAGGTGAGTGTTTATGAGAGAAGCCAAAAACCAAATTATAGGGCAAAAGTGGTGTAACTGTAGTCTAGCTATTTTAATTTCCTTTTTTTTTAATTGATGTCTGGTCACATCAAAATCTTCTGGGGTTCATTTTTTTTTTGACTAATTTTGTTACTGTAACAGTATAAGTTTAAAAAGAAATGACAATTTCTATAATAACATAGTCGGTGGTAACACTCTTGATGTGTCCGGAAAACAAAGTAAATATTTAATTTGACGGGTCGACCCAATCCGACCCATAAGGAATAGTTGGTAGTGAAGAAGTTACTAGTTGTTGTTTATTGTAGTGTTGAAGAATATTATGAATACAGATCTCATCGTTCCGGGAGAGCAAGTCAGATGAGAGGAGATTCTACATATTTACAGCGACAAAGACACTTCATTTGAGGACAAATTCGAGGAAAGAAAGAGTGGCTTGGATAGAGGCTTTGGTATCAACTAGAATCCACAACAACACACCTATTCCTATTCTAACTAGGGAGCTTTCTGTTTCTACACAAAGGCTGAAGCAGCGGTTGCTTGATGAAGGAATTTCTGACTCTCTTGTTAGTGACTGTGAGCAGATTATGCTCTCTGAATTTTCTGGTGTTCAAGGCCAATTTCATCTTCTCTGCCAAGACCGCTCCAATTTGTTGGATACTCTCAGACAATTAGAGGTAACACTAACTTTTTTTTTATAATTTATTTACTTTTTTTTTTTTGGGCTTGAATGACATGCTTATTATGCCCATGCTTAGCCACTTGTCATACATATGTTGCTTGCTTTGGAGTTTAAGCAGCCATCATTAGCCATCATTACAGTATTTAACAATCATAATGTCCCGCAAGGGATGACGTGGCGATTGGAGCATGTGAGCATGTGTCAATTGACCCAGGTTCGAATCCCCTTGCTAACGATCGCTAGGTGGAGTTTGTCACATATGGTTAGCACTTTCATCTCTCGTTGGATACGAGATTGTAGGTTTACCTAGTGCACCTATATGATTGGTTGCGGGTTCCTTCATTAACAAAAAATAAAAAAATCACAATAAGTCGAAATTTCACTTTCTTTATGTTGCAATTGGATGGGCGTGTTTCGATTTGAGGAAATAATTTGGAGAAAGGATTTTAAATGTTTCTGTATAAATTGGATTTCAAATTCATTGTAAACTTAATTTATCTAGATAAGCTTAACGGCTTTGTTTACTATAGTGCTTAAACTTGTGTTTCTCTATTCTTGTGAAATTGCAGTCATATCACTTTTCCATACGAATATTATTTAAAGAACTCTTGTTAAAAATGCGTCACAATGTCTTACTTGAGATGGACCTCATCTACACACATTGTTCTAAGAAACATGATGTGGGGGTACAACAAATTCTGAGAATGTACCTAAATTGTTGAATTATGAATTATAGTTTTATCGAATTCTAGCTGCAACGTTTTCTAAATGACTTGCCAACTCAAGATCTCACTAAAAGCAAGTTTTCGATTAATAGAGTGTTGTGTGTTTGACATTAATGCTGTTGCACTTTACCATTTTATATCTTTATGAGTTTTACTCATTCATGGAAGGGCATATTATTATATTTGGTCTAATATATATCAAGTAACATTTTGACGATGATCCTTTCTATGGCACGGTTATCAACTCAACATGGTTGCTGATAAGTAGGTGGTGCCAAGTTCAGTACAAGACTTCTATTTCGAACTAATATGATCAATAGTCTTGGTGAATCACGTTTCTTATGATGAGAATATATCTTTCGCTATTATGTTTATAGTTGGCTGGATGATTTCCATGTTACGCTTATGGACTCTAGAGTGTAATCTTTAATTCATATAATTTTTGAAAAAAAATCATCGGAAAGAATTGCAATATGAGCCTTTTTGATGTTTTTTTTTCCAGGCAGCAAATATTGAAGCTGAAACCTCCGGAATTAATGATGCTGGATATAACTTGATGAAGCACGAGTACACAAATATTGGCCGCAGAAAATACAGTGGTACCAAATACTCTTTATTTCTCTAACTTTGTGCATATGCATACATATGTACATATATTTATTTATCCACATTTAACTTTCACGAACACGCATCGAGTTTTTTGTTCAATTTAGCAATTATGGGATGCTTGTGGGTTGTGGTTAATAAATTGTTCTTTTCTTATTTTTAAGATTCATAAATACTAACGAACCCTTGACGACATACTTCTGATTCCTGATTAAATCTTTTATACGTGCAATCACATTTTTAGTTATTCGCTTGTTGTATTTATGTTTATATAAAATCGTACCTGCAGCTGTCGAATAACCGAAGAAAAGGTTGCGACACGCTGCCGCTAAATAGAACGTCACTGATAGTCAATATGTGCATGCAATCAACTTTACTTAAATTGAATGTTTGCATTTGACACTGTTGCACCGATACATGCAGGGGCTTCATATACGAGTTGATTGAAGTGTAGTACACACACTAGTAACCTAAATGTTTAATTTCTCACCCAATAGAATTTCTTTTGATTTTCGGAAGAACATCTAAATATATAGTGTTTGATTTTTTATAATTGACATGTCGTCGCCATATGGTTACAGAATGGAGCACGACTGAATCATCAGACGATGTGGAAAAGCAAGAGCTGGAGGAAGCATCGGATGAAGAGGAAATACACTACTTTGACACAAATGAATACTTTTCCGAACCAACAATCGCTTCTTCTGGATCAGTAGCACCACAAAATCACATGGATGATAATAATACTAATAATAATAAAAATAATAATGATGATAATTATAATAATAATAATACAGATGGAAAGGAAAAGATGTTCGAGTGTAGATACCCGTATGTTGAAAGAAGAAAGAAGTTACCAGATCCAGTCGAGAAGGAGAAAGGTGTGAGTTTATGGTCAATGATAAAGGACAACATCGGTAAGGATCTGACACGAGTTTGCCTGCCCGTGTTTTTCAATGAGCCGATTTCGTCTTTGCAAAAATGTTTCGAAGACTTGGAGTATTCTCATCTATTGGATCAGGCGTACGAGCATGGGAAAGCGGTACGATCGATTTAGTCTAGTATCTTATCACTTGCTACTTTACTAGTAAAGTCTTCATAAATTCGTACGATGGTGTTATTTTTGTTGCAGGGGAACAGTCTAATGAGGATTTTGAATGTTGCTGCTTTTGCTGTGTCTGGATACGCTTCATCAGAAGGCCGCCTCTGTAAACCGTTCAATCCTTTGCTCGGTGAAACTTACGAAGCTGATTATCCCGAGAAAGGAATTCGATTCTTCTCCGAAAAGGTGCTTTGCTTACATGAACAATATATATTTCACTTGATTTCATATATTATTACAGTATTTATTTTCTCCCCTCAAGGAGTCGAACAGTAAAATAATTGGATAAAATTTCAATTTAAAATGACTAACATTCCCCTTTGAAATGCTGTCGATTTAACATATTGAGCTGACACTTGTATCATCTTTCGTTAAGGATGGTTTTGTGGATATGATTTGGTCTATCGCTAAATTGCCACCTCTGCTGCCGTCACTCCAAATAATGGTTGTCAAAGTCGAGACTTTAATTTAAATTGGACGATGACTGTATAAACGCAAAATCGGATCGTAAAACCGTACGATTTTTTGACATATTTTCTTTCCAAAAAACGGTTAATTGCAGAATAATGAATATTTTCTTAAAAAACTTACAAATCTAAGTTTTTGCTCATTTCATCCGAAATAGTCCGTAGATTAATTCCCCTTTCGAGTATTTACCATGCCCTGGTTCCGAGCTTCGTAAATACTCTTACCATGTGGCTTTCATAATTCGTATAGCATGTTTCCCTTTTTAGATGTTGTCAAAACTGAAGTTGAACCTCAATTGTGATGTGATGAGCTAGTCGTGAAATTTCAAATTATTTGTGCTTATTTCCTGCACTCCCGTCTTTACTGAGTGGTTCGATTCTTGAAAAATAGGTCAGTCACCACCCTACACTGATTGCTTGTCACTGTGAAGGAAAAGGGTGGAAATTCTGGTGTGACACTAACCTTAAATCAAAATTTTGGGGGAGATCAATTCAAATAGATCCAGTCGGAACTCTTAATTTAGAGTTCGACGACGGGGAGATTTTCCAGTGGAGCAAGGTAAGAAGAACCCTAATTCATTAAACCAATTTCATAATGATCACCTTTAATTATTCTTATTCGTTGCCGTTTCTCTTCTTACAGGTCACAACGAGCATATACAATCTAATCCTTGGTAATATATATTGCGACCACCACGGTACAATGCACATACAAGGTAACCGCCAATACTCTTGCAAACTCAAGTTCAAGGAGCAGTCTATTCTCGATCGCAACCCTCATCAGGTATTCAACTCCATTCATACTGTTGCTATATTCTCTTATTTTTTACTAGATATTTTCTATTTAAAAAAAAATCAAAATAAATGGACAGGTTAATGGGTTTGTCGAAGATGCGACGGGGAAAAAAGTAGCTCAATTATTTGGAAAGTGGGATGATAGCATGTATTTTGTTAATGGAGATGGAAGTAGCAATGCGAAAGATAGGTCCGATTCATCATCTTTATTGTGGAAAAGGAATAAACCACCTCCCGACCTTACTCGCTATAATTTAACTTCATTCGCCATTACGTTGAACGAATTAACACCAGGACTCGAGGTATATATATATTTATAATAATTGTCCTCTAATTAAAGCTGTAACTGATTGCACGTATTTGTATGACATGGATGAAAGGAGAAGCTGCCACCTACAGATTCAAGACTGAGACCAGACCAACGTCATCTCGAGAATGGGGAATTTGACAAGGCAAATGTCGAGAAGCTTCGACTCGAAACACGTCAGAGAATGGTATTTTGTGAAAAAAAAAAATCCTTGAATGAAAACTCTAATATTTTTCTTAAAATTGATGACTGATTAATAAAGAGGTAAAATTTTGTTGGTAAATTACTCTCAGTCTCGGAAAATGCAAGAACATGGTTGGAGACCAAGATGGTTCGAAAGAGAGGGTGAAGAAGGACCCTTCCATTACATTGGTGGTTATTGGGAAGCTCGAGAAAACGGGAAGTGGGATGGATCTCCTAATATTTTTGGTGAGATTAGTGAAGACCTCGTCAATTCCGTTCAAGCTTCATGACCTTAAATAAGGTATCCCGACTTTTTTTCTCTCTTACATATGTTTTTAGCCAATGTTTAATTGCCGAACATAGATAAATATTTAATCAGATGTTCAATTACTTCACAAAACCAAAGGTAATTGCTATTTTTAGCATTTGCAACCACATTCCTTCTCATGAAGATGCTTTTTAAACGGAAGGAAGTAGCAATTCCGATTTTTGAATAATTTGATGGTGATTTTAGTCTATTGTTGCGTTTAGTTATATATATCTCTTCAAATTCTTCGATTGTGTGCTTCATTTGATGCTTAAAATACAGGAAAGAGAAACGCCTCGCGGATTGCTACCAGCATGCTGTAAAACAATCATGGATCTAAACGATTCATAATTATCTCTTCCAACAAGATCATCATTCGACAAATTTAAAAACCCGGAGGAGATTTGTATTCTACATAATTTGTCCATCTTAGATAGCAGGAAAAAAGAAAAAAAAAAAAAGCACATAAAATACCTTCCAACGTCACGATATCGCCCATTCATTCAAGTTCCCAGTGTCCGTAGCTGTGAGCTAAGTTTTCAGTCATAGGCTCAGTTATTTGTTATTTTTATTCAAAATAAACATATAACTCTTATGTATAATGTAATATACAGGCCTCAATAATATCAATCTATAAACCCTTTTTGCCTGTGAATCTGTTGACTGATTCAAGAAATTGATGTTTAATAGTTGTTGTGAATTCTCGTATGTTACAAGGAAATTGTGGTCGTATGGTTGTGCTTAACTTTCGTACCGTTTAATGGAGTTAAAAGCATGTTTGGGTAGTGATCTAATGTTGGGTAACATTTTACACTATCGAGTGTCGACTTTGATAACATTTTGCAATGTTGGGAAGAGTTTGGGGACTACTAGTATTTTATTTTGGGAAAAGATATTTTCTGAGAAGAATTTGAGAATAAAAGTAATGTTTGTGTATATTTTGGGAGGAGATAAAAAACACTTGGTAAATTATGACATAATACAAAGTCAGGGATTCTAATATGTACGATGAAGATATCAAGCGTAGGCAATTTTCCAGGTCTCCTCTTGATATCGTAGGTACACCTCTTTATGTTAAAACCTTCGTAGTAATGACTCACTTTCCCCACCCTAACTACTTAATTACGCAATTTATTGAATACTTTTAGATGATGGAAGATAGATGCACTTCTACTTATGTTTGAGTAGTATGTTGTATCTCTTTTATAGTGGAGATGAGTCGGCTACAAATGCATGAGTTACAAGATGTCAATATCCAACCATCACGGCCTTTCTAAGTAACATCTTATAACACTTACTAACATTAAATTATCTATTAAGTCAACAACATTTAACTCCTTAATTGAACAGTCTAAAAATAAAAGGAGGTTAATCCTAAAATATAAAACATTACAAATGTAAATGTAAAAATAGACAAATCTATTTAATAAATATTTATTTAATCAGGGTTGTTTGAGATACCCCTTAAACCTAATTTTAATACGGAAAATGATAAGGGATTTTTTTTTTTTTTTTTTTTTAATTAGAGATAACCTATTTTGTGTCTGTGCTGCCCAAAAATCCTATTTCTCGTTTCATCCAACTCCAACACATAGTCAAACTAACTCCAAAATGGCCAACCCCGTGTCTGAAAGAATCAATGACACCGAATCCGTGATAAGTGATAATAAAATATTTCCGCAATAATCGGGGAATGAAAATATTAGCGGCAAAGTTATTAGGAGTGTTGTCACCACCCATGGCAACACTTTCCAATAATTTTTTAAACTGAGTCAGAAAGGACATAAGTACCATGATTTCAGGGGTGATCCGGAAGATCAATAACGGAAGAGTATGAAGATAATCCGGAAGATCAATAACGAAATGTTAATCTAGGAGGATGGAGTAGATCAAGGAGGGTTAAGGTATAAAAGTGAAGGAACCAAATTGTCCCAATTTTCCAATTTCTTACAAATCATTCTACCAAAATCCACTTTCATACCCTTTCCCAGCTTATACATAAAAACGACACGAGGTTGAGTCAACACACAAGTATTTTTGGAGGGGACTCGATTTGTAACGATGAGTCTGAATAGCACAAAATAAAATGCAGTAACCTGGGAGACTTGAAACATTTATGGAGTAGATTAGCCAGGATTTGATATGATCCTAGAAAGAGTCATTGAAAATATGTTCATCTATTATTGTATCGGTATTAGAGTACTGTACTCATTGATAACAATAGGTATAGACATAAATGTCATTTCTAACCAATTTTTTTTTTTCCATATTGCAAGAGTTTTCTATACACGAACTTCTATACTATATATATCTGTATCTATATCTATATCTATTTATATCTATACTATCTATAAAATTGAGAATCATAGGAAAGTTTCTTCCATTTTTATTAAAATGATTGATATTTTAGAGTTCATCATTTTATTGTAGTACCCCCCCTTAAATAGGCGATAAACCGGCCGGTTTATCGGAATTTCATTTATTTAGAGGAAGCATTTTGTAAAGAATCTCTTTTTAAATTTAAAACTTGAAGAATTAAAAGCAAAACCATACTAGAAAATTTAGAACACTTATAATTTTTAAAAACAAGCTTTGAAGAATTTTAGTCGATTTCAATTTTATTTTGTATTTTGAAATACGTTTTAAAGAAAGAGTTTATTCGAATAAAACATTCGATATTATAGGTTCGAAATAAGAATAGATAATAAACCTATTACGAGCCTGTTTTTTGGTGGCATCAAACCACCCTTTCAATCCTAGTTGGATACCGGCATACCGTATATGAGTTGTTTAGAATCCGAGAACTCCATCAATCTTTTAATTTAAAAAAAAAGCACGTGATGTGCATAATTTTGAATTAAATGACCATGATACAACCACATAATTCAACATTCGTATAAACAACACAAATATAGATCACGATGACTCATTAATATAGATTATACAGAGACTATAGTAAATACATAATATTAACCAAAAATCTTTTAACTAAGATCGACACTTTCCAACACACTTGACAAGACACACACGCGCGCGCGCGCGCACACACACACGGCACACATAAAACACACACACATATGCAATGCAATCCAAGATCAATCATTGACGAAGTCATTATTAGCCAATTTATGCTTAGAAAGTAATATCATCTTTACTTTCTCTTTAAACGAGTTTCTTACATCTTTAACTCATTTAATTAATCTCAATACATTCCAACAACACTTTAAAATAATTCAGGTTGTAGTTTTATGTTCATAATCCCAAGTTTCACAATTTATAATTCCAAATTCCAAGATATAGCAATTAATACATAAAAACTCAATAAATGGCACATAAACAACCAAAATTCAGAAATAATAGTAAATGGTATCCAAAAATTCTCAAATTAAATTATAAGACCCTTTGCAAGACTCTAAAATTATAATATAGTTTTACAAAATATCAAATTTTTAATAATTTTAAAAGCTAGAAAATTTATTTCTTTACCATAAATTGATTTTCTTTCATAGATACCTTCTAATTTCAGCAAGAAATTTAATTTTTTTTACATATATAGCCGAAAGAAAAGGAAGAATAACTAAGGGAAGGATGATTTAAAGATTGATGCCAAAATTGAGCCAAGCCACTATTGGGATAAATACCTAACACGCAAGTGCACGTATCGCAAACAAGTAGTAAAAGTGGACTCGTGAGAGTCGGATGTTGATCCCACAGGGAATACTCAAATTATCTAATCCTAAGTACCAAATTCTAACAACTATGATATTTATCCAGCATACGCAAAGTTGTCAAATTTAATCAACTAAATAATTAAACTAATTATAAAAACAAATAAACACGATAAATTATCAATAAAAACGGATCTAGGATTTTATCTTCCCCCTATGCAAGAATTGCTCACCCAAAACCCCTCAATTATAAAATATATGATTCCTGATTATTAACCTGAGACACTATATTAATTATAACCCGCTGTCGCGTGTATTATAATTCTATTATCCAAAAACCAAATTACTATATGTCTATGCAATCCGATCATCAATAAAGCATTAAAACATAAGTCTCAACAATGATTACCTAAGGTAAATATCTGTATGTCTACGATACCACATGCAATTAACACACTAATGCGGTGAAAACTACTCGAAGGTTCTTTTACTTAACGTCTAATTATCAAAATAACTCTGCCGAGTGAATCCCAATAATCACAGATAAAGCACATAAATTGATCAGGTTCATGCACTAACAATCATAACAAGTAGAAGAAATAATCATAAAATCATAATTGCATAATCTCAAGAAAACGGGTTCACCATCCCCACATAGGGTTTCAACAAAATCCTACACTAAAAACATAGCTACTCATGTTCTCTACGAAAAACATAATAAAAGTAATAAAAGTCATAGATTTAGAAAAGATAGATGAAAGAAGAATTATGATGAAGATTCGTTAGGTCTTCGTCTTCGTTTCTCCGTTCTCTCGCTCCTCTTCCTCTAAGATTATGTTCCAAAAGTCCCAAATTCGTGCTTGGTCTTTGCCCTTAAATAGATGTCTCAACTTGGTAGAAGAAGTAGGTTTCCTTGTGTGATTAAAAGTCCAAAATTGCTTCTAGCGTGTTTTCACACGGCCCCGCGAGAATCAATACAATTCTCACACGGCTGCGTGCGAATCCCCGAAACTTTCTGCCCAAATTCTGCAGTTGGCACGGCCGCGCCAAAAATCGGCTAAATCTCGCGCGGCCGCGCCAGATCAATTTTCAGCCTCTGAATGTTTTCTTCTGTTTTTGCCCCTTTTTGACATTTTTTCGCTCGTTTGATCCTTGAAACTTCCAAATCTTCAAATTGTACCTAAAATACAATAAATCACTCATTAATTACCATTAAATCAATAAAAGTATACAAAAATCCTCGTAAGAAAGTATACATTGAGTGTAAAATATACACTCAACAACTACTTTGATGGTGAAGGAGATGGTGTGTGATTCTAAAAGAGAGGTGTTATTTTCTTCCATGAGTGGCAAGTATTTTTGATTGTGTTCTTGGCATATTCCAAAGCTAGGGTTAAATTGGGGACCCTCATACTGATTTTTGATTGTATTTGGAAAACAAGAAATGAGGTGGAAGAAGAAGATGGCTGATGGTGGTGTGTTTCGGTGGTGGGGAGAGGAGAAGACAAGTATGGGGGTTATGTGGGAAAAAAAGGAATAAGAAGAGTGTCTTTTGATTTTCGTAAGTGTAAGATTAGCTAAAATGATAATCTCTTGCCAAATGTACTACTAACATGCAAAATATATATATATATATATATATATATATATATATATATATATATATATATATATATATATATATATATATATATATATATATATATATATATATATATATATATATATATATATATATATACTAATCATGTAAATTAATTTAAATATAACACTTAGTAATCCTAAGAATAAATTCACAAATTAAATAAAACACATAAATTATCACGTAAGTCGTATAATTAATTCACGTAATTTCAAGTAATAATTTTTGAGTTAAAAGATTAAAATTTGGATTTTAAGGGTTTGAAAATGTGGGGTGTTACAATCCTCGTAAGAAAGTATACATTGAGTGTAAAATATACACTCAACACACCCTCAAACTTGAACTTTTGCTTGTCCTCAAGCAAAAACTAGCAACTTTCAAAGCAACACTTTCAAATGCCCCTCATCACATAGATTAATGGTCAATCTTCAGGTTTTCAGAACTTGCAATTATCATGACAATTCTCAAAAATTTGCAAGCTCGCAATTCAAAGATACTTATTCACTTACCATTGCTAAAAACCACAACCCATGCTATCGCTTCAAGTATCCCATATTTGTAAATAAAAATGAAGAAAATTTATACTTACATAATGTTATTCAACTCCGAAAACCTACCAAATTTCTTTACTCGGTTACTATCAAACAATTGAGCTATTGGGATCATTGAGACTTTTTGGCTTTCAAATATTGGGCTTTTGGTACAAAGTAGAAAATATGGGTAAAAGTGGCTACTCTTCTCCTTTCTTCTCACAATTAGTCACTAAGAGTTGCACTTGACGGAATTTTTAACTCTCGTTCTTGACTAGATGTGTTTTTGCTAAGATTTAGCTTTTGGACTTATTTCTTCACCTCGAAGGACTTATTTCTTAACTCGATTTGTTAAGAGTTCAAAAGTCTCCACTTTTGATCTTAACATGATGGTTCGAGTTTTACTTTAAAATCTTTCTCAAGACCTCTCTTCCCCTTCTATCTTTCTTCTTCTTCTTCGTTTTTTTTTACGAAGAAGAAAAACATAACAAATTTATTCAACCAAGCTCCAAGGGAAAATTTATCAAGAAATCACCATCTAATCTATCCACTTTATTTCGGCTAAAAGAAAGAACATCGTTTCTCCAAGGCTCAATCAAGGTTCGAATGATAAAAATTAAAGGTAGGCTTGAAAGGCTCAAACGGTTCAAAGATGGCCGAATCACTTTCCAAATTGCTCAACAATTTAATATTTCACTTTGTAAATTCCTAAGGCAAGTTCTAAAACCGAATAGCATATGATATAGCATAAATTAATTCCACGTTTTAAAACACAAAACTTTCAACCAAAGCAATGCATAATTCGTGATTCCTAACAATGACTCCTTCCTACTACACTTTGAATCAAAAACTCACCAAAATTCGATCACAATCAAGATAAAGCAAGAAATTTCATCATTAATCACTAACCATCTTTCATCATCATGATTCATCGAAGCATTTATCTTAACCACATTTTTTTTTCGAAAGCAATAAATAAACTAAAACAACTAAACTAAAACTAAAAATCCTAAGGCATGCAAACTAAAAAATTCAAGCACATAAAAACAAGTAATTTTCCACCCCCAAACTTAAAATTTACATTGCCCTTAATGTAATTAGCACGAAGTTTAAGGATAGAATACACCTGACTTAGTCATCTTGGCCATCTCCGGGCTGCTCTCCACCCTCGCCTTTATTATGCTTCTGTTGCGTTTCGCACGGCCGTGCTGGATTTTGAACTGTTTTCGCACGGCCGTGTGAATAGGCGTATTTCACTGTGTACGATTTTGAACTACCACGGCCGTCCGGAGAAGAACACTGTTTTTTCGGACGGCCGTACGAAACGTCGAAATTGGGCGGTAGCTTTTTCCGATTTTCACACGGCCGTATGAGATTTTGGCCTTATTTTGGGACGACCGTATGAGCTCTAGAGCTGCGATATTTTGTCCTGAAAATAAAAAATATGCTTCAATTGTTAGCTTGCATGCTTATAAAATAAAAAAAAATAAAAATAAAACAAGAAAAAAAATAATAAAAAAAAAACGAAAATCTCGGGTTGCCTCCCGAGAAGCGCTAAGTTTATAGTCTTCGGCAGACTTTGTTCCTGCTCTTCAATTCCTTAGCTTTTGAACCCATATCCTTACTTTCTTTTGGAGAAAGTCCTGAATAAATGGGTTGATCCGATTCTTCTTTCGACTGGTTCGCTTAGGAATGCCCTTGAATTTATTTTTCTTGATGTCATGAGGCTTGGCAACATCGTCTTTTATCACGGTGTTTTGAGTAGGTGTTGTAACCAACTCAACCTTTTCCTTTTGTTCTCCTACATGCACATTAGTATCCACAACATTTCTTAAATCATGTAATTTAACATAAACAAGTTTAGAATCACTTACCTCATCAAGTAGATAACATCCATTAGCCGTAATAGGCTTTTCATCCACCCGGTACACCTTGAAGATTACTGTTTCTTCCCCCACACTCATTCTTAGCTCTCTATTCCCTACATCAATAATTGATCTACCGGTTGCTAAAAAGGGGCGTCCTAAGATAAGGGGAATATTTTCATCTTCCTCTATTTCTAGTACTAGAAAATCGGACGGGAGTATGAATTTATCTACCTTGACCAATACATCCTCGACTATACCTAAAGGGTGGGTAAAAGATCTATCGGCTAGCTGCAAGGTCACGAAAGTGGGCTTAATGTCTCCTAAGTTCAATTTCTCATAAATTGATAAAGGCATTAAATTTACGCTCGCCCCTTGATCACACAATGCCCGCCCAAAATACCTAGTACCTATTGTGCATGGAATAGAACAACTCCCCGGATCTCTAAGCTTCGGTGGAATTTTATTTGCAAGGATAGCACTATTTTGCTCATTCAGGTCTACTATTGTTGCACACTCCGGAAGCCTCATCTTCTTCGATACAAGTTCTTTTATAAACTTAACCCAATTCAGCATATGCTTAAGTGCCTCAACAAAAGGAATATTAACATGCAACTTTTTAAGATAATCCAAAAATAACTGAAATTGCATATCAAGCTTAGAGTTTTTATGACGTTGAGGGAAGGGTACCTTGGGAGTAGGTTCACTTACTTGTGATCTTTGTGTTGCTTGGCCTGATCTCGGCTTTTTCCTTGGGCTCCTCTGCAATAGGCGGTGGTGCTACAGACTTTTTAGACGCTTCCTCTAATTGCCTCCCATTTCGCAAACTTACTGCATTACATTGCTCATGTTGGGCTTTGCGTGGATCTTCTGTATTAGATGGAAGGGATGTCGATGGTCTATTGCCGAGTTGAGTTGCAAATTGACCCATTTGTATCTCAAGGTTCCGAATGGATGCTTGGGTCGACATCATGAATTTAGCTAAGATATCAGCGAGGTCTACTTCTTGGGCCGGAGCTTGAGGTGGATTTTGGAATCCGGGAGTTGGCTGAGGTCTTGGTTGAGGTTGACCTTGTGGCGGTGCTTGGCCTTGACTTTGCTGATTTCCTCCCCATCCAAAGTTGGGGTGGTCTCTCCATCCCGGATTATAGGTGTTTGAATACGGGTTCCTCTGATGTCGATTTGTGCTATTAACCTAATATAGAGACTCCGTTTCTTCTAAGCTCTGGTCAGGGTTTTGGACTACATGGGCCTGTTGGGTTTGCATGGCTGCTACTTGCTTCGACAACTTCTCCAACTGGGCGGTGATAGTAGTGAATCCTTCTAACTCCAAAAGTCCTCCTATCTTCTTGGTTCCACTGTTTGATCTGTCTGATGCCCGCATGTATTTGTTCCTTGCGATCCGCTCCAAAAGTTCGTAAGCTTCGTCATAAGTCAAGCTCATGAACATACCGCCAGCTGCTGAATCAAGCACTGTTCTCGAATTATCTTGCAATTCGTCATAAAATATTTGAAGTTGCCGCCACTCTTGAAGACCGTGATTGGGGCATCTCCGGGTCAGCTGTTTAAACCGCTCCCACGTCTCGAAAAGTGCTTCGTCGGCTTCTTGCAGAAAATTTTGTAATTCTCTCCAGATTTTTTCAGTTTTAGTTGGAGAGTTGTACGTATTCATGAAGAGCTGTGCTAGCTGGGGCTAAGACGATATGGAGTGTGGTGCACGAGTTTGTAGCCATTCTCTTGCGGCTCCTTGTAGAGAGTGCTTGAAGAGGCGGAGCTGCAGTGCTTCCCGTGACACCCCGTTTATCTTATGCGAATCACATGTCTCAAGAAAATTCACCAAGTGAAGGTGCGGATCTTCATGAGCTAACCCACTAAACAATCCATTCTTTTGAAGCATTGTGAGGAGTCTCGCTCTGATTTCAAAATTGTTGTCTTCAATAGGGGGTTGCTGAATGCTTGAGTGAAACCCATTGAGTGTCGGAACGGTGTAATCATGCAATGCTCTTTGGTGAGGTCGTTGAGGTTGCTGCCCAACGGGCTGGAGTTGCTCCTGCTCGTTAATGATATTTCCTTCCGCATCTAGTAAGCGTCCTTGGTCATCTCTCCTGTGATTATTTTCTCCTTCCATTGTTGCGGGGACGTTTTGAGTTAATCATTGATTCCCCTGGCGTGCCTAAAAGTTCGCTCAATTTTGGGATCAAAAGGAAGCAAGTTCGTGTCGTGTCCTCTTCGCATAAAAAGTACTTAAAAAAAATAAAAAAAGAAAATAAAATAATTAAATTAAATAAATAAAACGGCTGAAGTAAGAAAAATTGCTTAAATTTGATATTAGAATAAATAGATAATTTAGCCGTATTCCCCGGCAACGGCGCCAAAAACTTGTTGGGCTAAATACCTAACACGCAAGTGCACGTATCACAAACAAGTGGTTAAAGTGGACTCGTGAGAGTCGGATGTCGATCCCACATGGAATACTCAAATTATCCAATACGAAGTACCAAATTCTAACAACTATGATTTTATCCAACCTACGCAAAGTTGTCAAATTTAATCAACTAAATGATTAAACTAATTATAAAAACAAATAAACACGAGAAAGTATCAATAAAAACGGATCTAAGATTTTATCTTCCCCCTATGCAAGAATTGCTCACCCAAAACCCCTCAATTATAAAATATATGATTCTTGATTATTAACCTGAGACACTATATTAATTATAACCCGCTGTCGCGTGTATTATAATTCTATTATCCAAAACCAAATTACTATATGTCTATGCAATCCGATCATGACTAAAGCATTAAAAGCATAAGTCTCAACAATGATTACCTAAGGTAAATATCTGTATGTCTACGATACCACATGCAATTAACACACTAATAAGGTGAAAACTACTCGAAGGTTCTTTTACTTAACGTCTAATTATCAAAATAACTCTGCCGAGTGAATCCCAATAATCACAGATAAAGCACATAAATTGATCTGGTTCATGCACAAACAATCATAACAAGTACAAGAAATAATCATAAAATCATAATTGCATAATCTCAAGAAAACGGGTTCACCATCCCCACATAGGGTTCCAACAAAATCCTAGACAAAAAACTTAGCTACTCATGTTCTCTATGAAAAACATAATAAAAGTAATAAAAGTCATAGATTTAGAAAAGATAGATGAAAGAAGAATTATGATGAAAATTCGTCCGGTTTTGTCTTCGTTTCTCCGTTCTCTCGCTCTTCTTCCTCTAAGATTGTGTTCCAAAAGTCCCAAATTTGTGCTTGGTCTTTGCCCTTAAATAGATGTCTCAACTTGGTAGAAGAATAAGGTTTCCTTGTGTGATTAAAAGTCCAAAATTGCTTCCAACGTGTTTTCACACGGCCGCGCGAGAATCAGCACAATTCTCACACGGCTGCGTGCGAATTGCCGAAACTTTCTGCCCAAATTCTGCAGTTGGCACGGCCGCGCCAAAAATAGGCTAAATCTCGCGCGGCCGCGCCAGACCAATTTTCAGCCTCTGAATGTTTTCTTCCGTTTTTGCCCGTTTTTGACCTTTTTTCGCTCGTTTGATCCTTGAAACTCCCAAATCTTCAAATTGTACCTAAAATACAATAAACCACTCATTAAGCACCGTTAAATCAATAAAAGTATACAAAAATACTCGTAAGAAAGTATACATTGAGTGTAAAATATACACTCAACAACCACTTCGATGATGAAGGAGATGGTGTGTGATTCTAAAAGAGAGGTTTTATTTTCTTCCGTGAGTGGGCAATTATTTTTGATTGTGTTCTTGGCATATTCCAAAGCTAGGGTTAAATTGGGGACCCTCATATTGATTTTTGATTGTATTTGGAAAACAAGAAATGAGGTGGAAGAAGAAGATGGCTGATGGTGGTGTGTTTCGGTGGTGAGGAGAGGAGAAGACAAGTATGGGGGTTATGTGGGAAAAAAAGGAATAAGAAGAGTATCTTTTGGTTTTCGTAATTATTGGAGTTCTATAAAATTATCATACAATTGTTATAGAGATAATTAATCTCACTAGGTTAGGTTGCATAACTAGAGATAATTAAGAATACTAATTTTCTTTCTCAATTAAAGTTTTAGATTTAGGTTTTTATTTGTAACAAATCCCTTAATTTAGACATTTTATAATTAGCTTTTGCGAATTTTTGGGTAATCAAAATTAAGATTTGTGCGTAATGTTTTATTGTTAATTGAATTGCAAAAGAATACAATAATTTGATTTAGAATATTAGAATTGTAATTTACGCATAAGCGATTTATAGCTAGGTAATGTAGAATTTCAGGTTAATAATGTAACATCCCGCGTTTCCGATACCCGGTTTCCGTATTTTCCCTCTCGTCTCCTTTGCATGAATATGTGTTGTATGTGCGAATTTAATTAATTGCTTTACAATTTGCTATTTATGTGAATTTATGTGAACTAATGTGCATTATATGTCTACATGAATATTTTTGATTTTATCCTCTATTTGCGCAACTAAAATGTATTTCATATGTTTAATATAATTGAACACGTGAAATTATGTGATCTACGTGAATTTAGAATTTATTTTCTCACACTAGAAAGTTTATATGCTTAATTGATAGTAATTTCCTCTTTTTAAATTGGCTATAATTGTATGTGTATGCGCATACACTTATTCCATGTGCATTTCCACTTGGCTTTTCATTTAGCATTATTATTATTTTTTTTTGAAGAAGAGAAATTTTATTAGGCTTAGGGAGCCAAGATTGGAGGAAGGGTAATCCCTTCAGTACAAGGCATATCTTGCAATTTTGCTATTGCGTTTGCTAAGCTATTACCAACGCGTTTTATGAAATCAAAAGAAACATAATGAAGTGAGCAAGAAACATGGGAGCAGTCTTCAATTATGGCACCAAATGGAGCTGAGTTGGGTCTTCCGTGATTGAGGGCGTCAATGACTCGAGCACAGTCACCTTCAATTATGATGGACGTCCACCCCATTTCTTTTGCTTTTTTCAAAGCCTGCAGGACAGCCTTCGCTTCGCCGTCAATCGGTTGGGGTCGGCCCATATGCTTCTCCACCATCCACCAAACGCATTTACTTTGCCAGTCATGAGCTATCATGGAAGTTGTGAAGAAATCTGTGCCAACGGGGAAACCCGCATCCACATTTAGCTTTAGAACTCCTTGAGGTGGTGGGAGCCATATTGAGGGGTGGTCTGTACTCAGTCCCATCCGTCGTGGCAGTTGAGCTTGTTTGAAGAGGTCGATGTATGACGAGCTCGAGCTAAGAATATCGTCGATGGATGGCGTAGCTTCGAACCAACTTGTTCCTTTTATCCCAGGTTTTCCATAAAATGACCGACGCTAACTGGATTTGTTCGGTTTTGAGTGTATTAATGCAGCATTCCAGCCATGCCTCGAATGTCGTGTGACTGGCCGCACCAGTTCCCTCAAAAGGTGGATGAGCCCAGACTTCCTTCATTCCTCGGCATTCCGTGAGAATATGCATGATCGTTTCAATGTCTCCGCAAGAGCAGCAAAATGGGGACGATGCAATCTTTCGCCGAAAAAGTTCGGTGGCAGTCGGGAGAATGTTCTTACACGCTCGCCATAGAAAGATCCGTATTTTAGGTGGGATATTGAGCTTCCAGATTTGATGCAAGGTGGGTCTACTTCCGCTCGAAGAGTGCCCAGCATGGTGCGAGGTGTTATCGACCTCGGTCCGGGACAAAATGAGACGGTAACACGAGCTAACCGTAAATCTGCCCTCGGAGTAAAGTGCCAGATCTTCCTATCACTAGTGGTTGCACAGCCAATGGGGGTTGAGTAGAATTCGTGTTCAGTCAATCGGCCAAAAAACTTGGTTAATTAGAGAAATGTTCCATGAATAAGACTCCGAATCAATGATGTCAGCCACCGTGTCTGGGAATGAGCTGTGAATCGGCCGCTTGGTGATAGTCCGGAAACTGCCATCGTCCGCAATCCATTGGTCCCCCCAAATCGATGTAGTGAGACCATTGCCAATCCTAACTCTAAGGCCTGTTTGTAAGTAGCTCCTCGCCGCCAGAATACTTCTCCATGTAGTCGAGGGTCGAGAGCCGATATTAGCCGAAGAGAAGTCACAATCTAGGAAGTATTTCGCCTTAAGGATTTTTGACAAGAGTAGATCCGGCTGTGAAATGAGACGCCACCCTTGTTTTGCCAACAGAGCTAAGTTAAAGCTTTTCATATACCGAAAACCAAATCCGCCCTCAACTTTAGGCAAACACATTGTTTTCCACGGAAGCCAAGCCAATCCCTTATTTTTTCCATTTCCCCACCAATATCTTCTGATAGCCGATTCAATCTCCTTAAGCAGATAACTTGGTAGCAGAAAACAACTCATAACATAGGTCGGTATAGATTGCAAAATCGATTTAATAAGAATTTCCTTACCAGCTTGAGATAATTGCTTTTCACCCCATCCTCTAATCTTATCCGAAATGCGGTCGCGAAGATAAGCAAAAATATCTTTCTTAGTTCTCCCCATTGAACATGGCATGCCAAGGTATTTATCGTGTTTCTCCACCACTTTGAACCCCAAGATTTCGTTGATAGCGGCCTTAGTAACCGGCGGAGTAGAGGAGCTGAAAACCATGGTTGATTTATCAAGATTGATCTCTTGCCCGGAAGTCGTTGCGTATCTACTGAGGATATCTTTTAGGGTCCTAGCGTCTTGCTCCGAAGCATCGCAGAAGAACAATGTATCATCTGCAAAACACAGATTGGAGATAGCAGGTGCCATAGGTGCAATTTGGATTCCGTGTAGGCGTCCATCCCTAACGGCTGTGGCGATCATAGCAATGAGTGCCTCTGTACAACAGATAAAAAGGTAAGGGGAGAGAGGATCCCCTTGCCGAAGTCCTCTCGACGGACTAATCGACCCAAACTGAGTACCATTAAAAAGAAAAGCGTAAGAGACCGTAGAAACACAAATCATGATAAGATCAATAAAAGACACAGGAAGACCAAAACGGAGGAGAATTTTCTGAATAAATAACCATTCGATCCGATCGTAGGCTTTACTAATATCTAATTTGATAGCCATATAATTTCTTCGATTGTTCGAGTTAATCTTAATAAAGTGGTTTATCTCGAAGGCAACAAGGACATTATCAGTAATAAGGCGATTATGAACAAAAGCGGATTGGGTGGGAGAGATCAAGTCATTAAGGACCAACTTAAGCCTATTAACAATCACCTTAGACCCAAATTTATAGATAACATTACACAAGCTAATAGGCATATAATCAGTGATTTTCTCGGGTTGGTTCACCTTTGGGATCAAAACAATATAGGTGAAATTAACCCGAGATGGGAGAGTTTTATTATTAAGAAAATTAAGGATGCAAGAGGTAATATCAGACCCGAGAATATGCCAGTATTTTGTATAGAAAATGACAGGTTAACCATCTGAGCCGGGGGATTTTAGAGGGGCCATTTGAGAGATTGCCCGAGTTACCTCGTCAGCAGAGAAGTGGAGAGAAAGCATAAGGCTTGCGGCGCTCGAGAGTCTCGGCTCAATACAACTCATCACCTCATCTATCGATGCCTCGGAAGGGTTTGTTGATCGAAAAATACTATCAAAGTAGTCTGATACAATATGCTCAATATCCGTTGGTTTATCCTTCCATACACCTGTACTGTCCTGGATACGATCCACTCTTTAGCCCGTTATCTCTGAGTTGCCTTCGCGTGAAAAAAACCAGTATTATGATCTCCTTCTCGCATCCATTGTATTCTACTTCGTTGCCTCCAGTATATGTCATTGTTCGTGTATAATTGTTCTAATTATGCCTTCAATTTGATAGTCTCCTCCCTGCTGGTTGCGGTCTGGGGTCCAGCATATAGCAAATGAAGACGTTTCTGGATATCCTTGATTCTGTGATGCGAGAGCTTAATAGTATTTGTGTTCCATTCCATAAGTGCAAGTCGGCAACCATCATTTTTCATTAGGACTGCCTCCATTGGATCTGACCCGCCATTCGCCATCCATTGTTGATTGATAATTTCCTCACAGTCATCCCGCCGGATCCACATAGCTTCAAATCGAAATGGTTTTTGTTTCCGTCGACGGTGGGCCGTTGGTGAGTGGTCGAGGGTAAGAATGATTGGAATGTGGTCTGACCCGGGGTAGGTTAAGTGCTTTACTTGGGCGCAGGGGAATCGATCCAGCCATGCGGTATTTGCTCATACTCGATCAAGTCGGCTCTGAACCGTATATGGGTGTTGACGGTTATTAGACCAAGTAAATGGCGATCCAACATACCCCAAATCCGATAAGTTGCATGTCTCCAACGCAGTCCGAAAGGCTTCAATCCTATCGGGGGTTTCGGGTTTCCTCCAACTTATTCCGAGTTGCTGAGGACCTCATTAAAGTCCCCACCAATGACCCATGGCAAGTCGTTCAGGTCATTTAGCCCACAAATTAAGTTCCAAGATTTATGACGTTGGTCTTGTTCAGGAAAACCGTAAAAACCCGTAAACCTCCATCGATCTCCCCCATCTTTAGGAATGATTTCGACATCTATATGATTCCTTGAAAGGCTGTGGAGGATAGTCGTAATATCTTTTCGCCATAATAGTGCAAGCCCACCCGATTTGCCAATCTTATCCACTGCAAGTCCAAACATGTTCCATTGCATTTTAAGTCGCTCTATCGTATGAGATGTTGATCTCGTTTCCGAGAGGAACACCAAGTCGGGGTTATGTGTTCGGAGAATATCTCCGAAAGTGTGAATTGTCAAGGGAACCCCGAGCCCTTGAAAATTCCAATAGAGACAACTCATTGGTCTCGGCGGGACTGCATCGCAGTCTCCGCCGTTGAATCGGTGTCGTCATCCAAGGGGGTCAGATTCTGTCTCTTGTCGGTTCGGTGGTGTTCTTCTTCCAGAGTAGCAACTCGTTTAGTTCGTCGTTTCTGGTCTGGGATTACTATTCTTCGTCGAGGCGTAGTTTCCAACCCCCCATCGGAGAGTATATGTACTGCATTAGTCACCAGGTTCATCTCATCAAGATCCACTATCGATTGATTCTCGTCCCCCCCATTGAGGTTTAGGGAAGACGTGCTCGTTCCTACTTGCTTGCAGAAAGCAAAGACATTCGGTCCCTTTGGTGTGCTTCTGGCCAAATTTTTGTTAGAGGTCTGGGAGTTATTTGATATGACTCGTAAGGGAATTTTCGGGCAGTCCTCCTCCCAGGAGTTTGATGCATGCAACCAAATCCCGTAAGGAAGATGGTCGCCAGGATCAATGAAGCCATGCTCGTATCTCATCGGGCAGCGATTTTCACTGCGCTAGCTGTCCACAAATGAAGCATAGGTTTGGAAGTCGTTCGTAGGTAAAAGCCACCCACGTTTTATTGCCATCTGTAGAGTGAAGATAAAGGCCCCGTTTAATACTTCGCGACACATCTATCGCAACTTTGATTCTGATGAGCTGGGAGAAGTGAGATTGATTTTTATTGAGAACCTCAAGAAGTATGCCAAGCTTGCCACCGATTTGAGCAATGACCTCCTCTGACCTTTGATTCATCGGGAGATGGTGAATCCGAATAATTATAGGCATAAGATTAATTTCCATCGTTGTGGGGTCAGAGTCTGGTTTAATCTCCGAAAATATGAGGGCGTGCTTGTCAAGAACCCAAGGGCATCCACCAAGAGCCTGTTTTTGGTCCAACCGATGATTAAAGCTAATAACGAATCTATTGTTCCCAAGAGTCTGGATCTCGCATCCTTTAACCGGCTGAAGAAGACGTGTAACATTAGATTTGATGGTGTGCATAGATATTTCCTTAGTGGCCACAATTCTCCCGAGAAGGCTAAATTCACCAGTAGGGTTTTGGTTGACAGTTTGCAGTTGCGTGATCGTGATACCTTCCTCTTCATCGGACGTTAATCGAAAGTTGTTGACCAGCGCATCCGTAAGGTTCTCCATCGTGGCGAGGAGGCGTGAGACAGATGAGATGAGAGTTGTAAGATAGAGGTCTACAACGCCGCCTATAAGAAAAGACCCAAAGAGGAAAAACGAGAGGGAAAGGAAAGTTAGGGTAGATTATTAGAGAAAATACTATGAGATAAACCACACAATAAGAAACCCTAGAACCGCCTCAATTATATTTTTAACAAAACTGATAAAGTAAATTAACGATCAAACAGTCCGGCTTCAGAAAAATCCTAGTTTGCTTGGTGTCGGGGAAGAGCGTGGGTTGCTGTCACTAGAGGATCAAGATTCAAGAACAAGGCCTCTCATGGAGAGAGAAAAAGCCTCTCATGGAGAGAGAGAAAAAAATTAGCATTATTTTTAAGATAACTTAAATGAAATTGCCTAGAAGTCCCTCTAGATTATTTCAAGTTACTCCTAATTGCAAAAAGACCTATCTTCATACTTACTCATTAAGAATACAAGCCTCTCCAATTCTATAAATACCACCCTCTCCTCTTCATTTCCACACACCAAAAATCAGCTAAGTCCCCTTCTCCTTCCCCCTCTCCATCGATCAAAATAGCCCAAGTAGAAGAAGAAATCTCTTATTCTAATTCAAGCCTTCCCCATTAAATCTCTTCCTCTATTCTTCCTTAATTTCAAAATTTGTAGTGAGGTAAGGTTCAAGAACTCTTTTCATTTTAATAAAAGAGGTTCTTCATAAAGAAGTGATTCTCTAGTGGGTTGCAAATATCCACAAAGTTCTTCAAATTTTGAAAAGATCCTAAGGTAAGAATCATGGAATTCTTGCTACATCAAGCTAACATCAATAGTATTCCCTTCTCTTCTCTTTTGAAAAACTCCCCTTCTTAATTGTTTGAAGAAATCGATTTTTTTATGAAATAAAGTGCTCATAGTATGTAATATTATATGTTTAGTCTCGTGCATGTTAAGATCCATGCTTGAATCCTTGATCTTTGATGAGAAAAATGATGATGATGTTTTGATATGTTTAATTTCATGTTTAAACCTTTGCATGTGAGAATCTAACTCTTGATTCTTGATTCTTGAAAGAAAATAGAAGATTGGTGAGAAACCCGAAATTTGATGATGATATGCTATGAAATTTATTATCCTTATGGTTCTAATCATTTCATGTTAATATTATTGATTTACTAGTTGTGATCTTATATGTTTAAGGTTTGGATTTGAGGCATCTAAGTTGATTGAGTCTAGAATCTTGAAATAGATGGTTATATGTAAAATTTACAGATTCATAGATGCGGATTTTAACCCATGTTTCACCCACGAGTTTATTTATGAAAACTACGAAATTTTATATGAGGATAGATCTCTCTGTTATGATCATATTGATATGTGGCTTGTAATTTTTTTAGTAGAAATAAATGAGTTATGAATTATTTACCGAAACTGTACAAAACTAGAGTTAATTTAGAATTAATAATGAAATCTAACGTTTTCCTCTTTCAAATTTAGTGAATCAACTTGGAACAGAACCCCAACTTAGAAAACTTATTTGAGATAATATTTAGCAAAGAAACACAGTAGATAATTTATAAGAATTTTTTTTTTAAGTCCCCTCCCTTGTTCTGAGTTTTAAACTGCACTACTGTACCATTTTACTTATTTATCCTAATTTCCTAAATATTTTCTAAAACTATTTTTCAGGGGTATATAAGACTCCTAATAGTATATGGAGTTAAAATTTCAAAAGTTTTGGATGAATCTGTAAGGCAAAATGAATTTTTAAAGTCACTCCCTCTGTTCAGATTTCAAAACTGTACCACCTTAGAAATATTTATATCTCTTACGCCGATGATGATTTTTATAAACTGTTTCTCACTGGTTTTAAAGACATATAAATGAGTATGTTGTAAAAGTTTCAAAGGCTTTTGATTTGTGGTTCAAGAGAAATGATTTTTCAAAGTTAGGATACCAAAACTGTTTGATTTTCTTAAGATGACTATTTTTATCAAAGTATGATTTGCGATCATGGTTCTAATATCCGAGGTAGGAAAGATAAGTTAGTGATGATGGTGAAACCTCTAAGTTATGTCCTAATGATCTAGGTGTAGGTATCAAGTTGCATGTCCTAAGTAGGAATTTCAATCTACTAGCCTAGAATGGTGTTAAGAAGCAAGTAAAATATTTAGAAATATGATTAATTGATTTCTATGATGAGTTAGAATACTTGATTGTTTTCGTATATTATTTGTTATGATTCATGGCACTTTTGAAATAAAGGTGTATGTATTAAGTGATTAGAGTAAAGTAATGTTGTATGTGATAATTTTCATAATTCATGATATGAGTGATATTGATATGTTATGAATGACATGGTTATATGATTATGTGATTATAATATGGTTAAAGTTGAAGAATGCCCTTCTTGATGCTACTATGTGATATTAAATATTTATGTGTATTTATGGAATGAAATGTGAAACAAAAGTGTTATGTTCTATATGACTATGTGTTCAATGATTTGATTAAAGATGTGAAGTATAATTGTTGTGGTACTTACTTTTATGCTTGTTTATGTGAAAGTAAACATAGATAGATCATGTAAGCTTCATGTGATTCATTATTAAGTCTAAGATGCATAAATCACGATTTTTCAAAGTTAAAAATGTTTGGAAATTGGTTGTGGATCTAGGTGAATAAGTATGGGATACGGGGGGCTGGTATTTCGTTAGTGGTTGATAGTTGGGGTCCACATATATATATATATATATATATATATATATATATATATATATATATATATATATATATATATATATATATATATATATATATAGATATATATATAAAATATA